>PVJO010017048.1:0-40207 GCA_004026905.1 Hystrix cristata | reverse complement strand
GATCTCTGCTAATTATTTGGGGACTGATTATAATAATCTCCCAAGTATAATATTTGTTGGGAGATAGCTATTGTCTTTCTTGATATCTGTGTTTTTCACCATAAACACAATTTAAAATGTATTGGCACTAGTGTGGTTTTTAATCCCTGTAAAGAACTTCTTTTCATGTTCAAAAAATACATTTAAAAAACCCCAAGCCTTCAAACATTTAAAAATTTTGCAACACCTACTCACCTTAAAAAAAAATAATAATAGCACACCGAAGCTGCTGATGTCACTTTTCATGGATATTGACGCATTCAGGTTGTCAATTCTATTTCTGTTCACTTAGCCTTAGCCTCCAAATTCTACTTATAGAATTTGGCTTGAAAATTTGACTTTGTTCAGACTTCAACGGCTGCAAAGTCATGTCAAGAATGGCACAATAAAAATACCCTTGAAACTGCCTCACTTCTTTTGGATGACTCCTGAGCTGGTTTTATAAATATGTGTGTGATGCTTTTCTTCTGTGGCTAAATTGTGGAATAAAGATAGAGAGACAAGTTACCAAAGTCTCTAATGAAACCCACCATTTGCACATTTGAATTCATCCTAATATGTGAGTTTTTTTTTTTTTTCTGTTTGTTAAATCGACATCTCTTAACTCTGTTGCTCTCTAGGGACGCTAAGCAATCAATTTGAGCTTAAACAAATAAATGTTTATTGAACAAAAGAATAAAGCAAACAAAGACTGAATTCTTTTAGAGAGTCAACGAAGGCAACATTAGTGGCCATTTAGAGCAGCCCATTCATTGTGCAGTTCCTATAGCTGTGCTAAGAAAAAACAGACCCACAAACCCTCCCCCAGGGGAGGCAAGAGCTGTCTAGGTTTGTTGAAGGAGCCAGCTGTAAAATAAAGAATTACAATTTCAACTTTAAAGTATTTTAACCGTGAATCAGGAGGGAATTTGAGCAACTCATCTTGAGGGGCTTCAGAGAGTGTCAAGAGCAGATAGTAGTTGACCTTAGTTTTGAAGAGCTGAATAGCAGTTTAGTTACTCAGTGGGAAGAAGGTCTACAGCAGAGAGTCAGCCCGAATAAAGGCATGAAAGCAAAGAGGAGCCTTGCTTGCTTTTGGAAGAATGAAGAGTTGGAGGAGAGGCTCAGATGTTGGCAGAGGAGAATGAAAATGTACGGCGGGATGCAGGATATCACGCCTTGCCTTCTTCTCTAGAGTTAAGCTTGGAGACAGGGACTCTTAAATTTAAGGCACTGAGAGAGTCTGGGAAAAACACAAAGAGAATTTAAGACAGTAGAATTCAGCTCAAATCACTTTGAATTTCAGGTACCTCAAGAACACTCAAGAGTAAATATGTACAAGACTGTAGGAAACATAGGTGTCCAGGGAGATGACACCTGTGGGTACAGATCCCCGCATCGGCCTGTTTGAAAGTGGAAACAATGAAGAACCTAATCACATTAGGAATAGTGATCACGGTGACCAGACAGACCATTGAGAGAATGAGACACTTAAGGAGGACAGAAGAGGCCTTTGGGGAGATTGAGAGGGATTAGGAGAAGGTGGTTGTTCCTGAAGCCGAGGAGCTGTCCAGAAAGAAAGCAGACAGTCACGAATTGAAGAAATCTCTACCACATTGGGCAATTAAGAGTTCAGACATGATGGGAGTATCTTAGATAGACAAACTGATCAAACTCTGCCTACCAAAGCCCAAGTCTCTTTTCTACATTAGTAACTAGCTATCCCACTGGGTATACATGCTCTGATGATTTTCCTTTTAATGACAGTAGATCTCAGCAGTAGCCAGGAAAGCATTCTCTGAGGTTCTCTTCTGGAATTTTGCCCAACTTTTAATTTGAAATGGAATCTTAGGGAGTTCATGCAGTTAGCTTCGATGCCACAGTTTAAACTCACAAATTCTAACAATTGTTTATTTTATAAAAGCAAATGAAATTAGCATAGATGAGATAGGTTTCATACGACAGGATGAACACTGCTTTCCAGCCTTCATTGTCCAGCAGACTCACCCAAGGCACTAGGAAACTGTAGATGCCTGTGCCCCCTGTGGGACACTCTGATTCCCTCCAGTCAGCCCAGCTCAGTTTCCACAGGGGTCAGACCCAGGGGTCATTAATTTTTAAGATCTCAGCTTACAAATAGAGATAAGAACCACCAAGTGGGATACTCCAGTGTTTTACATCCTTGGTGTCCACAGTGGCCCACAGAGCAGCATGAGTAGTACCTGGTAGTTTGTTAGAAACGCAGTCTCACACCTCACTCCAGACATTCAGAATCAGAACCTACATTTTAATGAGATGTAAACATTAAAATTTAAAGACCTACGTGCTTTATAGGCTGCAGTTTACCTGGGTCTTGCTACTGATCATGGGTAATTTTCTGAAGATTATTGGGTAGACTTGGTCAAAGCCACTTTCAGTACACCTTGAGGCCTAAACCGTAGTTTAAAAGCTGGCTGCATCTTCAAGGCACCTTCCTAACTTTTAAGAATATACTCCAGGTCAAGCTTGACCCCTGGAGTTTCTAACTCACTTGTTCAGGGGGAAGGTCTGAGCATTAGTGTTTTAAAGGCTCCCCAGGTGACTCTAATGCAGAGCTAGGGAGAAGAGTCACTGTGCCGGGAAGCCTCAGGGGAAGCAGAAACTTCAATTCAATTCAAATATAATAAGAATTTTAAAAAACATCATAAGAGCACAATGCCAGGCATATATTAATAATAGAAGCCTCACCGGTGTGCAGCAGGATGTTGCGAAGGCATTTTCCAAAGGTATCACTGACATAAAAGACGGCATATTCTTTAGGAAACTTTGAGTACTGAAGCTCCTGCAAGAGTTTCAATTAGCTTAGAACGTTCATAACAACAGCTTTTAAAAGTTAGAGACAGTGCCAGGATAACTTGTCTCCTGCTAAGTAGTTGATAAGGGAGCGGGAGGGAGCAAGAAGTCGGGTAGGGAGAGGTATTTTTCTCTTAGCAATAAAGATCTGTGTGCCGAAATTTGCTAACCTCTGAAATGGTGGCATTTTGTAAGACTGAAAGGCTTTGCGTGGGTGTAAGTAGAATGTCAAGGATGAGTCAAAGATTAATACCTAAATTATAGAGTATTAAAGGGGAATTTTATGCCTGTATCTTAGAAATCAAGTTGGGAGGCTGGATGTATTGGCTGATTCCACAGCACTAGATACTGCATGATAATTTAACCAGACAGATTATGACCAATTCTGAGCATGGGCAAGACGTAAGCCAGGTATTTTTTTTTTTTAACAGTTTTTAAAAAATTTTATTTAAATGGTATATTTCAGATATATATAGTGAGTGATAACATTCATCATAGGGAATTTATATCAGTACATAATATATCTTGCCCATTCCCCTCCTCTCCCTTCAACTCCTCCTTCCTCTTTATTTACAAAAGCTTTGTTTCCATTTTTTTCCCTACTTTTCTTTTTTCTCTAGTCCCTCCGTTGCCTTCCTTGTCCCACGTCCCTTGTTTCCTTTCCCATTTGAGCAGTTTCTTCCCTTTCCCAATATAATACATTTTAATCTTTATTTACACTTTCAGTTTCTCACACCAGAGAAACAATGCAAGCCAGATATTTTTAAATAGTTCTATGAAGTTTTTCAAGCATTAGTTTATTTACTGGCAGGCCAGCTCTGGCTGAGTAAAGTAAGATCTCAAAAAGTTTGGGATTCTTTAGTGGTCTCAGAGTGTTACACACTGATCATAATAAGTTTTTGCAAATGCCAGAACCATGCAACAATTAAAGTACTGCAGTGATCTTAAAATTGACCTACTAGCAGAAAGACTATGAATCATTTTCTAGAATGTCTGAACTTTTGTACTCAATAGCTACTTGTTTATTTCTCCAAACTTTTCTGGTTCTCTGTAGATGATTTGAAAAAAATTGGAAGATACTTGTTCTGTCCTTGAGGGACATAAACACTTGTTCCGTAAAAGCAAATAGAATTGTGAATGCCAGGAAAATATTTTATTTTCAAGACAGCATAAAAATGAAGTTAAAATTGAAAAAAAAATCTGCCAAGTCATAAAGCTCAAGGTTTTAAAATTTGAATGACAACTATAATATTCCCAATGATACGGGCATGCCAAATAGCTATAGATGTTTTAACATCTGGTAATAGCATTTTAAAGAAATTATTGTGGCAGCTATAGTTTGGAGTCCTGGCCTCAGAGTTTGTAATACTTCATAATTCTCTTTTCCTCTAGAATATAGCCACAATTCACTCTCTATTCTATCTCTTGAAATAGGGTGGGTGAAATCATGGTCTCCTTGCCTTTCTCACATACAGGTGTTAATTTGGCAAAGAAGTTGTGAATGAAGCCCATTCTGCATCCTCCGTCCCCATCCGAGCCCTGGTGTTTTGTGGTCATGGCTCTTTTTAGAAATGAATAGACTATTACAGACTGAAGCGAGTCAGATACACTCTAGACTTTTAGAAAATAATTGCTATGGGCTGCACTTTCAAATAAATTTTCATTCTTGAAAAACATCCTTTTGAGTGGTACTATACAGTTTTAACAGGTGAAGAAAAATAATCAGAACCCACAGAGATCGTTACTGGCCTAACATCATACGAGGAGATTTTCCAACATTGTTTTTCAAGCAAAGTCTCTTGTAGGACATGACATATGCTGACCGGGCTGTAGAGCCTCCATCAGTAAGTACATGGTTGAAAACGCAAGGGTGAACTTCCTTCCTATGCCATCGGGTGGATCTACTTTCAACCTCTCCAAACATTACTTGGAATATAATGTTGTCCAAGTATCTCACTTTAAACATTTTCTTTGTGTCTTCAACCTCAAGACTGAGGAATTAAGAACTTGGTCCTTCATTTGGATTCTGACTTAGCTATTTGTTACCTCTGTGACTCTGGGAAGTCAACCAAAATTTCTTCTTAGACTTCTTTTTCCTCTTTTGTGAAGACAATTAATGCCTGAAAAAAATCATTGTGATAATTAAATGGGAAAATAACATAAAGTCCTTAGAATAGTGCTTAGCATGTGGCAAGCACTTAATGTTAGCTATTATCCTCGTGTACCCCAGTGCTGATGGGGAGTATGTAGATGTGGATGGTCATGGGCCTCCCAAACTCATCAGGCCCAAAACTGGACTCACTTTTTTTTTGTTGTTGTTGTGCCGGGGATCAAACTCAGGCCCTTGTGCTTGCAAGGCAAGCACTCTAATCACTGAGCTAAATCCCCAGCCCCTGGACTCACTTTTGACATAAGAAAACACAAAGAACTTGGTGTAATGAGTGGTAAGTAAGAACTCTATACATTTTAACTGTTATCATTATGTATTTCAAAGCTGTTCTTTCTCTTCTCTTCTTTCTTTGTAGAAGGCAAAACATTACCCAAGGGATCCAATCCAGAAAGCTAGGAGGCAATTTAAATTTCTGTATTTTCTCTATCCAGTAAAGCCCAACTGATCGCCACATCCAGTCAAAGTCTCTTCCTCAGAAGTACCCTGTATATCTTCTGTTCTCACAACCTCATTGCGTTTTGCTTCTGATATTTCAATGGGCTTTCAGCAGTCTCTGGGAACAAGACTTGCTCCTCTAATTCATCCACCATCTGTGGAACTAGACTGAATCCTTAGAATTAAAATTGAACATACTATTGAGCTGTCTAAAATCCTTCACTCACACCCATTAGCCTCCCGGAGATTCTTCTCATTTTCTTACCATGATATCATATCCTACTTGGGCCTCACGTCTCAGATGTGCCATATTGTTGTGGCCACAGTGATGTTCTGGAATGTTCTGTATACTCTCATTCCTCAAGGCCATCACATGTATTGTTTTTCAGATCTTGAATGGCCTTCTCCTTTTCCGTAGGGAAACAGTTTCATCCAAGAGGTTGAGAAACACAATGATTATTGGAACATATGTTAAAAATCTAAAGTATATAAAATCCAATTCAATGCAATACAATGATTCTTTAGAGGAGCCAAAGATTTCTCAATAAGGTATGCACAGAATTCATTGAGGAGAGAAACTCTGCAAAATGTTTAGGGTAGAAATTGCTAGTACCCAGAGTTTTCTGAGTAAACACGAGAATAATCTGTTGCATGCTGAGGAAACTAGAATCTGATAAAGTCTCTTAAGAATTTTACCTAAGACAAAACAAAACTTTAAACATAACTGGTGCTACTACTGTGGAGAGGAAGAGAGTTCCATGTCTCTCCCCCTGGCCCAGGGGACTTGCAGGATTTGGGGTCAGGTTTTACAGAGCTCCTGAATCATTTCAATCACCTAGAGCCTGCGTGCATCACCTTACCTGGGACAGTCCCCTGGGACCTGGAGAGGGACCACTTGGATTTGTTCCTGAGAAGAACAATTAGGAAAAATGATATCGACAGGAAAAAGAAAAATTGTTTAGGAAACTGGATAGGGATGAATATATCAGCAGTTTAAAGGAAGAGAAGACAAAATGTTCTAAGCACTTCGGTAAGTGGTTGAGATAAGCGTTTTATATGTTAACATTCAATCACAAGTCATCTTCCCTGGGTCAAGCTGACTGCCTTTTAGACACAATTCATAAATATAAAATTAGATAATTTAAAATATGCTTCCTCTTAGAATCTCCTAAATGGAGAAGTCAGTCTAAAACCTTCAAACTGGGGAAAGAATTGCTCTGCCTATCAAGAACGATCTGTGGTGATCCCTTCTCTGTGACCCAGGATGGATAGGGCCCCCGGAGTTTTCTTTCTGCAATTGTACTACATCGTCCTGTGTTAGTCAGATTTTGGTTACCGTAAAAAGTAGTTGAGATAATCAGCTTATAAATAAAAAGAATTTTTTATATCACAGTCTGGGAGATTTTAGTCCAAGACCAGGTGGATCAGTTGCTTCTGGGCCTGTGGTATGTGTGCTTGGGGGAAGGTGGGCAGCACGTCATGTGGGAACACTTGGTAGAACAAAACTGCAGACTTCAAAGCTGAGATGTGAAAGAGAAAAGTAAGGGATGAGTCTCACGGTCCCCTTCCAGAGCATACCGCCGGTGACCTAAGACATCCCACTAGGTCCCACTTCTTACAGTTTGTACCACTCCCCAATAGCACCCTGGTTGGAGTCCAATCAGTTATTGTGTGGGCCTCTCGATGACATTCCAGATCCAAAGTATGGGGCATCCCATCTCCATAAGCATCACTCACTCTAGTAAGAGAATATACCAGATTCTCTTACCAGTGTCATTTTGCTTTCTGGGCTCTCCTTGCCTCTGTTCACATCCTGTTTTCTGCTCAGTGTACATGTGTCTCCCTGTATAAATATTTTCTGTTTTTCAACACTTTTCCCCCAATCCCTAAAGACTGAATTAATAGCTTTCTTATGTTTCCTTTCCTGACGCTCCCATAACAGCAGGCCCATGTTTCCACTGTACATATTCACTGTGTTGTAATGGTCATGATGGTGAATGTATTACTCAGCTTTCCTGTTGTTGGGACAAACTGTCCGACATCTACAACTTAAAGGAGGACATGTTTATTTTTGGCTTACAATTTCAGAGAGTTCAGTCTATGGTCGACTGGCTCCAAGATATAAATATGGTAGAAGGGTGTGAAAGCTGCCTAGTTTATGGCAGCCAGCAAGCAGAGCAGCAGTAAAGTACCAGAGAGGAAGGGGCTATAGTGCCAAAGGTCATACCTCCATGACCCACCTAGACACACTCAGAACTTTACTAATCTCAGTGGCTCTCAAGTCAATTTACTTCTGAACCATGAGCTTAGTAAAATAAGGGCAGTTTTATTCTTTTCTTTATCCACGGTTTCTAACACCAGGCCTCAAACATGACACTATGTTTGAATGAGTAAAGAATCACAGTAATTGGTTTTTGATGTTTAGTTGGTTCATTGCAACAATGATCTATACAGAATGAATAAGTAAAGTACTATGGTGTTTGCTAAATATTTAATTTTAGGTGACTCCTAGTAAAATAAGACTATGAATTTTATATTTCGCCCGAGGAGTGATCTAGTTATAATCACCATAAATCCAAATGCACCCTTTACAGCATGTCTGAAATTCTCTTATACCTGTCATGTAAAATTTGTTCTCAATTTCAGCATTGGAATAAACCTCAAATCATCTTCCTTGAAGCTCATTTCTGGTGGATAAAATGACCCGCATATGAACTCTACATCTCATGCTTACTTTGACATCTGAGTCAGGAGGATATTCATTTACTCATTGTTCATTGTTCATTCATACATATTTATTGGGCATTTACTATGTGACAGGACCTATTTTAAAATCAACCATGCTCTTTTTCATGTTGCATCACACCTTCTCAAGTGGTGTTATGTTATAATTTTGTGTGAATTTTGTTGCTTTTTCTCACCTAGTGCAGCTCCTCAGACACAGGCTGAATTCAGTATACATTAGGTGAATAATTGAATTGATGAATTCATAAATTCAATGGCTAAATTTGTTTATCCAGCCATTACTTAGTATAAATTCCAGAATCAATTCCCAAATAAAATAAGTGACTTAGATCTATTTTCCAGTTCAAATATTCTTCAGTTTCTTTGAGATTATAAAATACGTAATTATGTTGATGGACTTCGAGCATATTTTTAAAGCATTAGAAATTTATTTTCAAATGTAGTTGAGAGTACAGGGGTGTCTATAGAAAAAAATATAAATAATTCTCAATCCAGCCACCCCTGAACACTGGTTGAACTTCAGTTATAAGTGTTTCCCTTCAGGGCCAGAGCATGCATCATTTACACAGAATCGAATGAGTCTGTGCCTTCTAGAGCTGTCCAGAGTGGACTCATAATTATCTTACTCTCAGTTGTGGTTTGGATTTTTTTGTTTTTTTTTTTGTTTTTTTTTTGGTGCTGGGGATTGAACTCAGGGCCTTGTGTTTGCAAGGTGTGGTTTGGATTTTAACTATTCTTCAATAGCACACATGTGGAAGCCTTGGTCCTCATAAAATGGCACTATTGGGAAGTCGTAGAACCTATAGGAGGTAGATCCTAGTGGAAGAGGATTTCTAATTTTTATTATTAATATTTACAAATTATTTAACTTGTTTTATTAGTTAATTTTTTGTTTATTTTTTCCCACTCTTACAAATTTCAGACTCAACTAGCATATGTAGAGCTCCTGGAGAGATTGGATGGATTCATGATTTCCATGGATTCATGATTTCCTTTATTTCCATCTGGAAATTGACATATAGAAGTATTTCACATAATGTCAAGGACCTATCGAAATATTCCTGGTTCTCATAAGTCACATCATATTCATCTCTAGCAAAACATTATAGAGGATAGGGAGTACGAAGGTTCACAAAACAAAGCCTTACTAGAATAAGTGCCAACAACATTTATTATTGCTTAGCTTTCTGTAATGTAATTCTTCCAGAAAGGAATATAGTTAAGAGTCAAACATCTTTGACCTGATGTTACTAAGAATTTGTCAAAAGGAAATAACTCAACAGTAACAAAAAAAATCCTTATGTCTCCATTGCTGCATTACTAATACTGATGTACTCTTTTTCTATTTGTATCATTATTTAAAAATTCCATGCGTACTTGAAAAATACAAGTAGAAAATGAAAGCACCAGAAACATAAAAAATTATATGGCTATTAAAGAATTAACTGGGGAGTTTTTAATACGTCATAAAGGTAATCATAGAAGTAATGATAAATGACAATACTAGAATATTTGGCTATGGAAAAATGAAAATTTCTATAAATAGAGACTATTATAGTGTAAGATGTGGGACATTATTGTATCTAAAAAAGAAAATTATCAAAGGCCATGAAATAAACAGGATTACAAAGGTTCATATCATGTACAAATATTTACACTTAACCAGAAGTGAATATTAACAAATGGAAAGCTCTACTGTATGTCTTTCCTTCTGTCTTTCCAGGGACTACCATCATAGTTTTAATAATCATAGTTGAATCCACTTATTTTAAGCCCTATACGCAATACAAAATTTTTATGTTCTAGTCTGCCATGATGCAAATTTTCCTGTGGTTTGTTACTTCCTTCCTCTTCTCCCATCATCGTTGAATACCATAGTGTATGCATGCTTTCTCTCCACGGCCTGGCACCTGCAACATTTTGGGGAAGTTGCGGTTCAACTGTGAGAGGTCACTTCTACTTAGGAGTAGATATCATGTGCCCAACTTTCTGATTAATCTCATTAGGGGGTTGGAAATGAGAAGGGCACGTGTATAGCCACCTACACCAGGATTCCTAGATTTCTCTGTCCCGATATGACTTACATAATCAGAAAAAGTATTGAAAACCATCGATGTATATAATTCATTATATCTATAGGGAAATATTCATGAAGAGGAAAACAGCTATGCTGCTATGATGGAGTTATAAGTTATTTATAGATTTCTGCAAAAACATTTTTAAGCTTTTAATAGAAAAGAAAGAAACTTATTCACAGTTCCAGCATCACATAATAAACTAGAACTTCCAAGAGGAGAAACACAGCCTGCCTCCTTCTGAAGCTCACAAAGCCTCCTCCCTTCTCACCTTCTATCCCAAGCCTAAGCAATGTAGGATTTTTAAAAAATTAAAGAGTGAATATTTGCCTATGAGGACAACATAATGAGAGATTTAACCTCATGATACAATAATTTTTCTCAGATATTCTAAGTCATAAAAATAAAAAAAATTAAAGTACTACTAGACATCAGGAGGGAACTGATAAATTATGGGAGAGTTTCATTTCATTGTATTTTGTATTTTACTTTACATGCCAGATAAATAGTAGGAAATATTTTTGGCAACCTGTGAATCAATGATTTTATGTTGGAAAATTTAACATTAGTTGTGGTGAGTTCTTTATTTGTTAATTTGTGAGTAAACTTAACTACATTTTGGATCACAAATCGGTGGCCTCTTAGATTTTCGGGCTAAGACAACTGAAGTCAATGGCAGAGAGCAGACGTGCACAAAATTTTTCTCCACACATTTACTTGAAGGATGTACATGATAATAATTCTTTAAATAACAGAGTAATTATTGTGTTCATAAGAGAAACAACCACACTATCTCCCCATCTGAAAGACCCACTAGAGGAGCAATTTTGAGAATTTTAGTTTAGACTCGACTGTATGAATCTAGTTCTTTCGTAGAACACAAGCTGAATCTACACATTCATTTCAGTAAATTATTTTGAAAGGTTAGGACCTAGAAGTACTTATTTAATAAATTTTCCAATTTCTAAAATTATTTACTTTTTACTTCATCTGAATGGACTGACATTCATTTATTGTAAAAGATTTGTAATGGTATTGTATTTTACCATATGTAAAATACTATATTTAAACTTTGTACTTGAGTAGTCTTACCATTGATAAGGATAAAGATATTTCTGGAGGCCTTATTTTTATTTATTTTTAGGCATTTATAGTATATCTTGCAGTAGATAAAATCATTTCTATAATAAGCTGAAAGTGTTAGAAGTAAAAACTTTTATCCAGAAAGAAGGAAGGAAAATCCACTTTTCAAGGAAAGTACATGGCACTATTCTGGCTATTGGTATTTTTGGGACATTTTAATAGAAAACCATGACGGCAATATTGTTCTTCACTTACAGAGACTGGTGTATAACTTCAATATTTCAACTCTGGTTCTAGAATTTCATCTTCCCACTATGAAAACTGGTTTAAGGGAAAATCGGGAGTTAGACCATAACCCAGCATCTGTGCTTAGCCATGAAAGCATGTTAACTTCCTCTGAACCATGCTCTCTACAATAACTGGATTCTCCTGCATTATTCATTCTCTACCTCTCTTTTTTCCAGTCCTTCTCCCCAATATACACAAAAGTAGGCTAATGCACAAACATAGTTATTAAAAAACTTTTATTTGTACTAAACTAGTATATTGTATCCCCCAAATATTGACAATTAAAATAATGATACACTCATAAAATAAGGAAGGAAGGAATGAAGGGAAGAAAGAAGGAAAGAAGGAAGGAAGGAAGGGAGGGAGGGAGAGAGGGAGGGAGGAAGGAAAACCCTTCCTTTGCATAACCCAGTTATTCATCAGTGTGCTTGGTTCTATAATGGTCCATCATCTCCAAGCTCATGTTTATGTCTTCCTTTATCCATCTTCAAATTGGAAGAAGTCAACATAAAGATTTATTTCTTTGCCAGTAAAATGATAAAAATCGGCCCTTTCCTCCCCCAATTCAACCAAAACATAATATGGACATCACACTTTATCTATTCTCCTTTCTTTGTATAATGGGCAAAGTGTCTCTTCTCCAGTTGAAGGCTCTTCCTTATGCTATAAATCCTATTCTAAGCTACCATTTATCTCACTTCCTGAGAGACAGGAAGGGTCCCAAATGGGTTGTCAAAGAACCCACTTTTTAGAGGAAGTTTTATAGAGCAAAATCACAAGGAGGGTACAATGTGGGTCCAAACTATGATTAATCAATAACATTATAAGTATAGCCACTTAGATACTATTGAACCAATGGGGAGCAGGTCACATAGCAAATGGACATGGAAAGAACAAAGACATTCCAGGAAGGAGATAGATCTGTAGGTCCCGATTGCCAACCTGGGTGACTGGTTCCTATCTGGGCTTTCCGGACCAAGAGGTGATATTATAATTTGAGATTAGACCATATATTGGGCCACAAATACATCTCAGTATATTAAAAAAATTGAAATTATATACTGCATCTTTTCTGACAAAAATGGAATAAAACTAGAAATTGACAACAAAAGAAACTTAAGAAATTATACAAATACATGGAGACTGAACAATATACTTTTGAACAAACAGTGGATCATTGAGGAAGTCAGAACAAAAATTTTAAAATTTTAAAAATAAAAATAGAAACATGACATACCAAAACCTACATGATATAGAAAAGAAGTACTAAATAGGAAGTTTATAGCATTAAGTTCTTGCCTCAAAAAACACAAACGTTTCATTAAATTTTTCTATACACCCATAGCAAAAATTTGCAGTGAAATAAATCACGAAAGTACTAACACTCAAAATAGCTACAAACAACAACAACAACGAAACTCTAGGAAATAAGCTTAACTAAGGAAGTGAAAGATCTTTACAAAGAAAACAAAACACAGAAGAAAAAGACACTGAAAGATGGAAAGACTTCCCAGGTTTATGGATTGAAAAAATTGATATTGTTAAAATATCCACATTATCCAAAGCAATCTATCGATTCCATGGATTCCTCATAAAAATATCAATGACATTCTTCACAGAATTCGACAAAAATCTTAAAAATCATAAAGAATTGTAAAAGATTCTGAACAGTCACAGTATAGGGACAGGGGCTCCCTTAGATAGGGAAAAGGTAGTGCAAAGACCTCATTGAGCTTTATTAAAAATTCGAGTCTGCAGGCAGACTCGAAACCAGCTTGAGCTACACAGTGAGACCTTGTCTCAAAAAACACCAAAAAACAGAAAATAACAACAAAAAAACCTAGGAGTATCACTATACCTGATTCCAAGACATACTGCAGAGTCATAGCAACCAAAACACTATGGTATTCACAAAAACATAGATATATAGTCTGGTGGAACAAAACAGGGATCCCATACAAACTCATGTATCTACAGCAAACTGATTCTGGACACAGGTACAAAAACATACATTGGGGAAAGGACGGTATCTTCAACAATGGTGCTGGGAAAACAGAGTATCTACACTTGGAAGAATGAAACTGGACCTGTATCTCTTACATTTACAGAAACAAGACCCGAAACTCTGAAACTACTAAAAAAAGAAAAAAAGAAAGAAAGGGAAAACATGGCAAGACATTGGTATAGGTTTGTGGTTTTCTGGATAGGACCCCCAAAGCACAGGAAACCAAGCAAAATTGACAAATATGATTGTATCAAACTAAAAGCCTTCTGCAGAGCAAGGGAAACATTCAACAAAGAGACAACCTACAGAATGGGAGAAAATGTTTGCCAGCTATTCATCTTAGAGGGGGTTAATATACACAATATATAAAGAACTAAAGAGCATGACAATAAGAAAGCAAGTAATTCAATTAAAATGGGTAAATGATCTGAACAGACACTTTTCAAAAGTAGAAATACACACGATCAATAAATACTGTATATTAAAAAATGCTCAGTATCCTCAACCATCAGGGAAACCACAACAATGAGATACTATGTCACTCCGGTTAGAATGATTATCAAAACAACAACAAAATAACAAATGCTCCAAGAACCTGGAGCAAAAGAGATTCTTAAACATTGTTGATGGGAATGAAAGTTAGTATCACCATTGTGGAGACTAGTATGGGGGCTCCTCAAAGAACTAAATATAAAACTACCACAAGATCCAGCCATCTCTCTCTTGAGTACACATCCAAAAGAAATGAAATCAGCATACCAAAGAGATACCTGGATGCCCATGTTTATTGCAGCACTATTCACAATAGCTGAGATGTAGAATCAGCCTAAGTGCCCATTACGAGATGAACGGCTAAAGAAAATGTTGTATATGTGCACAATAAGGTATTATTCAGCCATGAAAAAGAATGAAACTCTGTTGCCTGCATCAAATTGGCTAGAACTTGAAGGCATTAGGCTAAGTAAAATAAACAGAAAGAAACAGACAAGTGCCGTATGTTCTCCCTCATATACAGAAACCAAAAAAAGTTGACCTGAAAATATAATACTAATTTCTAGGGACAGGGAAGGGTGAGGAGTGTGGAGAGAAAGTGGAAATTGGTGGTTGGATATGACCAATACATGCTGTATGCATGCATGGTAAATCACACTGAACTCCATTAGTATATACAATTTAAAATTAAAAAATTATTTTGTTCTTTATCAATCTCTCACACCCTAATTTTAGCATCCATTAGCTATTTTCTAACTCTCTCATTCCTTTTATATTTATTTGTTGGCATTTTACTGTAAGGAAGAGCTTTCTCTTTTCTGCCTCTATTTAATAAATGAATTATATCACCCTGGATTCATGGGTTTTACTTTTTAAAACATGAGTTACCTAGTTCTATAACGAGTTATTTCCTTTGGAGATCAAATTGCTCCAGAATTGGTTATTGAGAGTCTTTCACCTGTATCTTTAACGTCTCTTTGTGCGGGCTGCTTCCCACTGCATTTAAGCATACTTTTCTCTCCTTTCTAGACATAGCACTGTATCTATTGCCCTATCTCTTATTTCCCTTTCACAGCTATATTTTTTAAAGAGAATCTACATTTGCTGTTTCCATTTCCTTCTCTCCCACTCACTCTTCACCCTACTTCAGTCTACAGTTGGCCCTCTGTATTCACGGATTCTGCATCTATGGATTCAGGAAAAAAAAAAAAAAAAACACCCATCAGCACCGAACACATGCAAACATTTTTCCCTGTGATTATTTGCTAAACAACGCAGTATGACGGCTACCTAGCACTGACATTGCCTTAGGTACTCTAAGTAATCTACAGATGATTTAAACTGTACAGGCAGTTTATGTAGGCTAATATGCAGACATTACACCATTTTATATACAGGACTTGAGCATCCTTGGATTTTCATATTTGTGAAGAGCCGCAGAACTGATCCTCCTTCCACCAGGACAATTGTATTTTGCATATGTAACACTCCACCAAAAGTGTCTCAAGGAGTTTGGAATTTAGCTCAGTGGTGGAGTGCTTGCCTAGCAAGTGCAAGGCCCTGAGTTCAATCCCCAGCAGCCCCCTACACACAAAAGTATTTCAATAAGGCCCAAAATGCCTGCCCTATCACCAGGTTGATGACTGAGTTTATGAACATTCATTTTTTTTAGAACCACTCCTCCTCTCTGTCTTTGAAACTCTTCATGGTAAAACAAAAACAGATGCAGAAAAATAATAGAAAATAAGTGTGCATTATCGTAAGTGTAAAATTTAACACCCTAGTAAATATCACTCAGGGTAAGGAATGGAAATTACAGTCTCCCACTCCAGTAGCCCTTCCTTCTTCCCACAATGAGTCAGTCACTGACTTTTTTGTTAGTACGTGTTTGTAGTACATAATGTTTTCATTCTTTGTGTGGAGTTCATGTACATGACACATCTTAATTCCTTTTTTCATCTTCTTTCCTTCCCCTTTTTCCCCTCCTCTCCATATCTTGATTTCATTCCTATTGAGAAAGATCTAACTCTCTACTTCCTGTTATACATCTTTTCTAATAATCATTTCCTTGCACTTCTTTATGGTTTTATCACTCATGTGTGTACCTTAGACATTATGGGTTTTTCTTGCCTATTTGAATAATTTTTGTATGGCACTTAAATGTTTTTCATCTATAGCCTATTCATATTGTCCATGCTTTTCTGTTCATTATAATTTGATTATGGAATAACGGGGACAATTTTTCCATAGAATTTCTCTGCAGTCTGAATTTTGCTGATTGCATCCTCCTGATAGAATTTAGCATGTTCCTCCGTCCTCTCTCCTTCCTGAAAACTGGCGGCTGGGCCAGGCAATTGGTTGACTTGGATTTGATTTCTTGGCAAGACTGCAGGTGATGGTGGAATGTTCTTTCGCCAGGAGGCAGATTATGTCTGTTTTTTATCTTTTTTGTTAACTAATTTTCAGTGTCTAGATCTACTGGGGCTTGCAAAATGATGGCATTCTAATCTGTCATTTCTTATTTGTACATTAGTTGGAAGCCTTTTTTGAAAGCGACATCCCTTCATCTACTGTTTGGTTGACAGAGGAGATGCTGGTTAAATTCTTGATTCATTTCATTCTTTATACATTTTTAAAATAATGACAGTTCCCTATAATCTTCTAAATATAACCAATCGTTCTTTAAAGTATTATAAGCTCATGGATTTAAACATATTTAATGAGTTTCAATCAGTAGCAAATCTAGTGAAGGTCAGATTGCTCTAACTTTGGCCAATGTGAGCCCTTCCAGCTAGATTCTGAGTCTTCTTGATATGACATGACAAGTGGTCTTTAAGTTCTTCCTTGTTATTTGGTATGTCAAGGTGTTCCAGGAATACCTTGTGCGTTTCCTGCCCCAGATCTGGAGCCAATATTTTCTCATCAACCCTAGTTTCTTTTTAATGGGAAATAATATTTCAAGACTGCAATCCAAGTACTGCAGATGTTCTTTGCTGCTGGACTATTGCTACTATGCTTCTGTTTTTAGGTCTATGTTGACGAAGGGATGCATATGTATATATAACATATAAATGTGTGTGTGTGTATAGTACCTTTCTCTTTCCTCCACACCAAGAATTCCGGTTTGCAAGAACAAAGGGGACAGGTTAGTATTAGTACATCTTATGATCATCCATTTGTTTTATCCAAGTGGTGCTCAACCAGGAATGATTTTCTTCCCCATGGACAATTAGTATTGACTGGAGAATTTGGGGTTGTCACAACTGATAAGGGAGTGTGCTGTTAGGATCTAGGAGACAGACATTTGTTGCAATACTGCAGTATTTTTCCAAGTGGCATCATGACCTCCAGCACTGCCCTCTAGTCACATGCCTTGGAGTTATGATGGATAAAGTAGAAACTTCTCCTACTGTTTTCCCCTTCTCCCTTCTGGGACTGAACCCAAGACTGGGGTTTGGAAGGAAATACAATGATCAGGTGGCACAGGGTTACGACATTGCCAGAGCACCACATCTAAATGAAACAGCTCAAACAATCTCTGTGTTCATAAGCTGTGTAGAAGAAAACGAAGCATAAACAGGCTGTATTATTCAATGTCTTAGCTGCCTCTTACGACATATAACTCAATTATTTTGAGTACCTGAACTGATACTACTGGAAACAGAGTAAGAGTCGTGGATTTGGGGAGCTGGGGTGACATTGAAGGGATAGGAATTTGGAGCATGATAAGATAGCATATTTCCCATTACTTTGCCCTAATAATTTCAGTAACTGGAATTTATTATTTTTCCTGGCAGTAATCTTTTTCAATAAACAGTAGTATACCTACTTAACTAGTATCTGTTGCCTATCACAAATCGGGGCTTTCTCTTCCCAGGGTTTTCCTGTGACTCCTGCCCCTCGCCTGTGCACACGGTCCTGGGCGCACCTCTTATATATTGTTCCTTCTTCCTGTCCTTGACTTTATCCTTCATCCTCTCTGCCTCTTCTCTCTTACCTCACACTCTTCACTGCATACTTTTTTGATATTGTAGTACTTCTGCCTTTTCAACTTATTTCTCCAGAGAAAGTAATTGCTCCTCTCAGATTTTTCATCTTTCATTATATTTTTGGTACATGTTTGCAGTGTATAATGATTACATTCATTGTGGGGAGTTGGTGCCTGTACACAACACATCTTTGTTCTTTTTATATCCCCTTCCCCTCCTCTCCCTCGCCTCTTTCTCCATGTTTTGGTCCCTTTCCCACTTGCAAAAGATCTATCTCCCTGCTTCCTCCGATCTATCTCTTATTATGTGCTTTATTTATACTTTGAGTTTCTCATATAAGAGAAACCTTGCAATAGTTAAGCTTGCATGTCTGACGTGTTTCACTTAACATCGCGGTCCCAAGGTGCAGAGTGGTCGTTGTTCACACCTCCCTCCCCTCTCGTCTCCTGCGTCATTTCCCACCGTCTCTGCGCTCTCTTCGCCCTGGATTCATTTACAGCCCGCATTATGAAAATTTCCATAGAGACTGTTATTTTATGGCCAAGTCTCAGTCATCTCATTTGTCATGCCATTTCTGGCTGCATTTCCTGTGAAAACTACTGTTCCTTTTGCTTCTTCTCATGGGATCCTCACGCATTACACTCAGTCGTTACCCTTCGTGCTCTCTGCCTCTGTGTGTGTGTGTGTGTGTGTGTGTGTGTGTGTGTTGTCTTCAAAGTAGGGCTGTGCTTCCAATTCTGCAAACGAAGGAAAAAAGTGCATTCATCCCCCTATATCTTTGTGAAGGGTTAAGTTTCACTTTACTCTCCTTACTTATCTTGCTTCTAAACGCTGTATTTACAACTTTGTTCTCCAGTGATGCGGATAAACCCGGGACCCGACAATTCCAAGGCAAGCGCTCTACCACCGAGCTATACTCCTAGTCTCTACCCTTTTACAGACCGGTTTATTCTTAAACCAATCCCACTTCCTGTTCCTTCTCCCTCTTAACTCTTTTCTTTTTTTCTCTTTCCTTTCTCTCTTTTTATTTTTCTTCCCCTGTGGGCCTAGAATCTAAGCCAGAGCTTTGAGCATGCTACACACATGCTCTAACACGGAGCTATATTCTCGAGTCCAGCTGCTGTCCTCACCTTGGTCCACTGTAGCGCTCAATAGGTTCCATCGAGTTCTGTCCTGAATTCTGGACCTGTCCCAGAATTCATGGTTGAGCAGGAACCTAGCTCTCCTGAACAGGACTCTGGGTGCTGGCATTCTGTTCCTGCTGGTATTGTGGGTTGAAAGTGACACTCTGCATCTAGTATTCCAGTGTGGGCTGCCTACAGTTGGAAGACGCTGGAGTTTGGTGTGGAAGGAGTGTGTGTGGGAAGGAGCACATTTCTTGGTGGCAGAACTGGCCCTGCTATTGATCGCCTGGCTAGCAATCTCTGCATAGATTGAGAGCATTGTGCCAGGAGTGCCTGCTGGGTTCCTTGCTGCTCTCTGGTGCTCTAGCTGACATTTCTTCTCACACACACAAGGACCTGAGGCATGTGATGGGAGCTCCGGGATGAGCCAATTTCAAAGTGTTGTCTCTGGGTGCACGATATTAGTTATACATAAAAACCTTCCTGTGTTTCTTTCTAAATTTTATTTTTAATTGAGAAATAATAATTGTATATATGGGACACAGTGTGATGTTTCGATAGAGTCTTATAATGTGGAATGATTAAATCAAGGTCATTAACAAATGCATCACCTCACATACTTGCATTGTATATGTGTGAGTGTGTGAGAGTGTGTGTGTGTGTGTGTGTGTGTGTGTGTGTACACGCTCAGGGATGCACTTGCACATGCAGTGCTGGGGATAGAAGCCCAGGCCCCATGTATGCCAGGCAAGTGCTCTGCCACTAAGCTACACCCCAGCCCTCCCTGTTAGTGGGTGAAAACACTTAAAATTATTATTTAAATCAGTTTTGAAATATACAATCAACAAGAGTCATCTTGCTGGGCAGTAAATCCCCAGAACTTACTCTTCGGGTCTTAGTGAAATTTTGTACCCTTTGATCAGCATCTCCCCTCTGCCAGTGCACCTCCTCCCCCGGGTTCCACAATAACCATCGTACTTTCTACCTCCAGGAACTTGGCTTGTTTAGATTCTTGTATAAGATAAAACACTGGCATCGGTCTCTCTGTGCCTGGTTTATTTCAGCTAGCACCATGTCTTCCATGTTCATCCACGTTGTCCTAAATGAGAGAATTCCCCCCTTTTAAGGTTAGTGTTCTATTGTATGCACATACCGGTACATACAGATACATACACACTATAAATACATGCACACCCCACACTTTCTTTCCCCGGTCATCTGATGATGGACAGCATGGTGGCTTCTACATACTGGCTACTGTGACTACAGCTGCAAGGAACACGGCTGTGTAGGTCCCTCTTGGGCACACCGATTTCAATGAATTTTACAGTCAGGTAACGGGTCACGGCCACGCAGAGCTGTCACTCACCCAGTCTGAGATCGCTGCAGCGATAGGAACATGGAGACTGGAAATCAAGTAAGCCTTCCCCTTTCCAGCTAATTCCAGACAGGAGAGAAAGGTCACACACCAAATGTAAACTCATTCCTGCAGTAAGAGGGTTCTCCAAGCATGAAGCAAGCAAGCCTGGACACAGAAGATAAAGACCTCGGAGAATTATGTGCGTCCCCAGCCTGGCCCTCCAGTGTGCTTCGGAGCAGCCCAGGGGAGCTATTGGGAAGGATCTGGGCTGACTGGCCAGACACAGTCCTGAGTTCATACTTGGCCTGCCTTGGTTTAAGAGCAGGGAAGGGGAAGGGACATATTCCTGCCACACTGCGGGCATTTGAGTATCACCTAGTTCTTTACAGGCCTTCACTTCAGGGTGTTAAAACCCTGGATTTCATGGATGAAGGCATAAAGTTCTAGAGATCCATAAATTATTCCACAATGATTGTCTTAATATGATGGATTTATTGAGGCTAAATTTGTTTTGAGATGGTGTCTGGCTATATTGCCCAGGCTAGCCCCAAACTCCAGGTCTGGAGTGATCTTCTTGCCTCAGCCTCCCAAGTAGCTGGAAATACAAGTACACACCACCACCATGCCCGGCTGAAGCCAACATTTAAAATTTTCCCCAAATGTTTATCAGGAATTCTGATCAGAAAAAGCTGGACTGCAGCAGAGAAAATGACTTACCGCTGGACAGCAGTTCGAGTGAGCATATCCATTAATCTGTATCAAAATAGGACAGCAAAAAATACCGGAGGAGTCTGGGGTAAAGGGCAAGTGAGCGTGAGGGTGTAAGAAGGCTGTTAAGGCAGCAGAAACCAGGATGAGAACTAATAAGCCTTTGAACACAGCTGTCTTTTCTTTAACTGCTTCTTTGCCTGGTTTTCACAGCACATGGAGTCCGTGGGAAATGCCTTTACAGAGAACCAAGGCCATTAGGCTAATGAGTCAACTTTAAAGCAATGCTGACTAAAGAAAACTTGAAATGCACACACGGCTTGCCTATCTATTTCAATCAGCTTTGCTAGACAGTTGCCTAACCATCCACCTCTACGTGCCAGCTCGATCCATCTTAAAAGCACCTGCTACTCACTGTGTCCCATTAGCCGGGTAAGGATGGAAGGCTGAAGATGCAAGGTCCAGCGTGGCTCAGATAATTGCAGTCAGCTGATGCTACAGGCAATTTGCAGACAGAACAGTTTAAGCCACACACAGCTGATTTTACGTAAACTCCCAAGTCTCCTGGTTGACCTCTACTATCCACTTATTCCCCACCTCTCGCCAAGCCGACTCCTTAAACACATGCAGTTAATTTGTCTTTTTATTTTCTCGCTTCTCGCATGCACTGCTCAGCTGCAGGGGTTTGGCTTCCATCCAGACCCTGCCACGCTGCCATGTTTAATCAATGATCCCCAGTTCTCATCAGGATGGACACACTAGCTCACCCCTCGCTGTAATCTCCACTTGCTTGGTTCTCTTCACGCACCTCTGAGTGTTTTATCACTAAGTCACATTAGGGGCCCTTTGTTTACCTGCTTGCATTGACTTACTCCATTTTCAGTCCAGCCCTGTTCTCTCCTCATTAACTCTGCGCAGCACACTCATCTCATGGACACAGCCACATCTCGGATGCTGATGAGACCCACGTCTGCCCAGCACAGAATTTTCTTCTGAAAATCAGATTGCTCAGGCTGGAGATTTAGCTCAGTGGTTAGAGTGCTCACCTCACAAGCACTAAGGCTCTGAGTTCGATCCCCGGTACCAAAAAAAAAAAAAATCAGATTGCTCTCCTTGCTCCTGATAGGCTTATTGACCTAAGCTCCACCGAGGTGTGCGTCCTGCTGCAGTTCAACTCAGCCTGTCCAGTGCTGATTCTTTGGCTCCCTGTCTTAAGGTTGATATTATCTCCTGTTCAACAAAATGTGGGTGCCTCTGTAACTCCTCACTCCATCCTTTTAAATCTCAAACAGAAAATAAATCTCCAAGTCATCCAGTTCTTACTTTGTATCTATATCAGGCAAGCACACCCTCTCTCACCTTACACCCTCTCTCACATTCTACATCATAGTACAGACTCTCTGGTAGGGAATATTCCTCTAATTATTTTACCAGCTTTTTGTATTTTGCCTCGCAAATTCATCTTGCACAAAGTCTGTGGAGCGATTCTGTTCAAAATCTTAAACCAACTATGTCATTCTATGTTTTAAAATTCTTCAATGACTTTCTGACTTGCCACAGAGCAAATCTCAAGATCCTTAACATGGTATAAAATGCATCTCACCCTGACCTGGCTTCCTTCAGCCTTCCCTGAAATTCACCTTGTATCTTATGCTCCAACAACACCGAACTCTGTGGTTTCTGAAGCACAGACTTCTCTGCCTTTGCTCACACCGTTCCTCCACCTGTGATGGTTCTTTTGCACCAACCACCCCATTTTGAGAATAACTTCGAAGCCAGCTTCTGTAGGAAGTCTTTGCACTGCTATCCTTCTGGGTCCCAAACCCACTCTGGTGAGTGATAGGATAAGTTCCAACCCCAAAACTTGCACATTTCTTCTTGCTCAGATGAATCGTAATGTTTATGTCTCTGTTTCCCATTAGACTCTGTGTTTCTTGATGTCTGAGTCTAATGCCTCCATCTTTGCATACCCAAAGCCAACAGAGTGCTGGGACAAGTGAATGCTCAACTACTGGTTGTTAAGTGACCTAGTGAGCATTTTTGGTTCCGGGTTCCCTTCAATAACTTAAAGTATAAGAAAGAGGCAAGAATAGGAAGGATGTAAAGTAAAAACATAGCACTTGCAAATTTTACACTACTTTAAAAATAACGGCTTTAATAGAAGCACCAATGGATGTGGAGTATAAAAGGAAAAAAGTTGCATTTAACAAAGAGTGGAAAATGGGCAGGAGAGGAGTCAGGAAGTACACTGAAGAGGGCCTGGGTTCTGGCTCGTAAAAACGAGGCCTAGAGCATCATCTAAACTAGGTTCTCTCCTGTGCATAACAAACGGATAAACACCAGTGACAAATGTGCTTATAAAAAGAGAAAACAGGACTAACTTCCTTTCTCATGTTTGCAGGGTGTGTCGGCTACTGAAGTCTAGGGTTCTCCTTTAGTGGTGGCACTTTGGAGACGGAAACAGTGCGAGGGAAGAGAGAAAAGTGGTAGGCAAGCACTTAGGGAGGAAATTCACACATCTGGATGCAGAATGTCCTCTGTCTTCATTGCTAGGTAGGGGCAAGTTCAGGGGTCCAGCCATATAGCACCCTCCTTGTGCTCTGGGAAATACCGGGGACTCCACAGGAACCTGGAGGGCCGACCACCAATGCAAAGTGCAGAAGTGGGCTCTCTGCAGAGTGTCCCGGGCAGCCGTGTGACCATCCGTGGATTCGGAGGCAGGAAGCTCCTTCGGCTTCATCCTGCTGAAGAAGTACGTTTCAAACAGCAGAAGTCAATGGAGAGAAAGGAAATTTCATCCCAGGTAAGAGGAACAGAAATATCGGGGGCTGGAAGGTAGAAAAGCGCAGAGCACGGGTCATTGAGCCTGCAGAGTGTAGTGCTAATGGGAGACACAACTGGACGCTAAGTGTGAGGGAGTAAAAGGTGATCTTTGAAGTCGAGGACCTTTCTCCTACACTGTGTGCTTGCGAGGTATGATTGAAAAATGCTGTGTACATTTACATAAATACTGTGTTTATTACAGTAAAGGACTCACTGCTATTAATGCCTCTCAAAATACTCCCCCTTTCTTCGAACACTGAGCCCGTCATTCTCGCCACTCTCTGGAGCAGTCCCGGGAGCCCTCTCTCACGAGGGTCTTTAGTTGTGCGTCACGGCTGCCTTGATGGTCTGAACTGACTCAGAACACTTACCTTCATGGTTATTTTGATTCTGGGCAAGTTTCTAGGGACCCTGGTGATTGCCTAAGGGCTGGCTTGGCAGGGGGCCAGAAGGAGGACCACTCAGTGCAACCAAGTCCGGCGGTGAACACTGCTATTGCCTCCACTAGATGATCGGCGCCACCGGTGAGACCACGACGGCCACAGCGCTGGCTGTGGGGCCCCCTCTGCACCGGCGCCCCTGCGTCCTCGACAGCTCAGCTTCCCTCCCTGCCCGGGGTCTTCCTGTGTCTCTGTCGGCTTCTCAGGTGCATCAGCGTCCCTCTCCTCTGTGGCACCTGCCTCCTCCTCTTCGACTGGATTCATGGCAAGGAGTCAGCAGGCTCTATTAGTTTTGTCTCTCATCAATTCTTGTGCCAATAGCTTGAACATTTCCCCTGGGAAAAACCAACTCTACTCCAATAAACACATCCTTCCCATTGTTATCTGATGACTTACTAAAGGGCTTTCACAAATAAGCTCGGTTTTCTCAGCATTATCAAAAATTCAATCAAATGACCTTGAGGAGAATTGGCGTATAAATGGGCCATTAAAGCAAAGATTAGATACCAGCACAAATGCCTGCTGAAGCATTTAAAACTCGTAAACTCTTGAGTGGTATATAAATATTAACCAAGTACTGTTTGTGAGCTTTAATATCTTCAACAAATATCAAGTAGAGCTCACTTCCATCACATGCAGGGGGAGAAACAAAACAAAAGGAATTTGCTGGCAGCTCAGAGTTTCCAGGAAGAAAAACTATAGTGACTGTCTGCCCTTATCAACTTCCACCTGTTTGTGCATGACAGAAGGAAAGAGAGAGAACAAGAAAAGACCGCTTCCATCAACTCATTATCTCTAGAAAAGTGACACTGCTGCATTAGTAAGGTCATTTTCAAAATATCGCTTCCGGTTTTTATTTTTTAAGATTGTCTCAACTAGTTTCCTTTGAGAATTACACATGGGTTATTTAAGAATTTTTTTCTTATTTTTACCTTCTCTCCTTGAGCTGTGAAATCCAAAAGGCAAGATAACTTGGCCAATACTGGCATCTGGCTGTGGCTGAAACTTGTTGCCTTGAAAAAAGTTGGGATTTTTTTTCCCCATTGTACCCTGAAAAAAAAAAAAAAAAGCAATGTAAGCATATTTAATGCACGATAATCCTGGACATACTAAATTACTAAAAAGAGAGCTATTTCTGCTTTTGTCTCCTTCAAAATTGCCCCAAGAATGGTGGGATCATTTGAAAGGAATGTTAAATTTCTGATTATTTCAAAATGAAAACAATTAGAAATGTTGATTTAGTTACTGCTGTTAAGAATGAAGAAATTCATTAACATCAGTTTTCTTGAACACAAAATTCACTTTTCAAATATCCAGAAAAAGGACAAGTGAGCTTAGCTTTCACTTCAGTAATATTAGAAATACAGAAGTCTGGAAAATCAAATTTTCCCAAGAAAAATACTTCAAGGTTCCAAAAACCTTCTTGCCCGTAATTTTTATAGGTATTCTTTCCAGTCATGTTTCTCAAGTAGACATAGGTGATTTGTGTGTCTAGACATGGTTTTCTGAACATATATTGAGTTAAAACTTCATTTAAAGGAATTTGCCTTTTTCCACCTTTCAGCACATTTTCATAATATATAATACTGCATCTTATACTATATTTTATGACAGACAGAAAATTTTAAGCACACAGAAACATTGAAAGAATTTGGCAGCAAACACTGAACACACACCAAATCCTATTATTAACATTTTTCTATACTCACTTTATATCTGCCCGCCTTTCTAACATCTAGAACATTGCCAACTCCACGGAAAGTTTCCTTATACTTTTCTGGGCCATATTCAACCTCCTTCCCAATGGCAAAGACTTCACCCACCTGAGATGTAACACTCAAATTTAAATGCCACTTACTGACTTCCTGAAGCTTATGTCATTTTGAGGTAGTTGGGAATTTACATAATTCTTTGTGTAATTCTTTCAGTTTTTAAAGTAAACTCTAGAATGCGTATTTTGTCTTCTGGACAAGCAAATCGGAGCCCACATTCCACGAGGAATCACCAGTCTTCAAATGGAAAGTCACTCGGGGAGGACGAGGTTGGTCTCTGGGGCCTGGGTTTTCATTGGTAAAATGGACACATGTACATAGTGGAGACATCTCTATATATGTATATATATGTTCTATCATATACATGATAGAAAATAATGATATATATTATCTATCATATATAATAGATACATAATGAATATATGAGGTGAATATACAATGTATATAAAATGGACATATAAAATTGATTATACAATGGACATATACACCACACACACACACACACACACACACACACACACCAGCTCAGGACTAATCTAAGTTGTAAAGGTGAGAAAAGGAATAGAAAGCAGTTAAGGCTTCAACAGAAATGTAGACTATTCTCAGTGTCTATAGTAACTGGGTAAATGAGATTATTAATGGCAAGTTGCAGGCACAGCCTTGGAGATTGCACGCCTTCCTAACAAAACATTATGAGCTTTATTTCCTGGAAAATTGGGTGGAATTGTGTAATTGGCTCAGTGCACTGTAACTCCACTTTTCTCATTAACAGTGATTAAATTTTTGCACTAACGAAGGGTGTAGAGGCTGTTTTCAGTGTTGGTCTTTAACGACAGAATGCTCACATTCGGTCCACTTCAATAATTTGAGTCTACTTTATTTTATTTTTTATTATTTATTAAATAAAGATTTAAGAATAAATAAAAGAACATTACATTCTTTCCCATACATCCTAGTTGGTGTATCATTTTAAAATTCTTGCCTCTAAATACCAAGGGCAAGAATTGACAGCTGATCTTTAGGATCTAAAACATTTCCGACTCTTAAATTATTCTGGGTCTCAAATGCATGAAGCCTTTCAAATAAAAGCCAGTTGGAAAACAAGCTTGGAAACCAGCACCTTGAAGTTGTATGGTCATAAAGACTAATATTTATCTACTAATTGTTTTTATACCTGAGTTTTACAATATGATGTTTTGTAATCCATATAGACAGTAACATCATTGCTATTTGAAGCAAATTAACATAGTTTTCATTTCACATATGTACATTTTTGTGTGACAAGAGTAGCTAAATATGTACATATTTACTGGAAGTCCCCAGTACAATGTAACTTTGTTAACTACAGTTCTCATATTGAGCATTAGTTCTGGATTTGTCCAGACTGCATATCTGCCACTTTGTATCTTTGGCTCTGGGCTCTCCCTTTTTTCCTCCCTCTCCACCGGGGAACCAATGTTTCAGTCTATATTTCTGTATATTTGACCTTTGTTTGTTGGTTTGTTTAGATCTATGTGTAAGTGAGATCATGCAAGAGTTTTCTTCCTATATCTTGGTTACTTCAATTGACAAAATGTATTTAGATTTGACCAGGTTGTGGAAAGTGCCAGGATATGTTTTTTTAAGGCTGAATAATCTCTCTCTCTCTCTCCCTCCTTCCCTCCCTCTCCTTCTCCCTCGTGTGTGTGTGTGTGTGTGTGTGTGTGTGTGTGTGTTACATTTCCTCTATCCACTCTCCCATTAATGGACAGTACTCAGGTTTCTGCCACATCTTGACTATTACCAGCGAACACGGGAATCTGACCCCTCTTCTGTAATGGCACCAGATTTAGTTGTCCTAACTTTGAAGCTAGCAGTTGACACCTCTGAATTATGCCTGCACTACTCTGAAGCATTGATTTGTTTGCCCGGGTGCGGTTTGTGATGAGTTCCGCCTGGGAGGCAGCTTTCTTCCCGGCCCCAGGACGCTCCTCCGCGAAGGGGCCCTTTTCCACTGAGCGTACTGACATCAGTGCAGTTTTCTGACGGACCAACCCGCAGAGACACGCGGAACACGATGTTCTCTAAGTCAGCGATGTTCACGCTTTAGTGCACGCGGGATCTTGATAAAAGTTACCAAGTCTGAGGTGGGCCCCCGGGCTGAGCATGTAACCAGCTCCCTGGGGAGACATGCTGGCCTTCAAACCCGTGTGCAGCAGCAAGGTCTCTTCTAGGAAGAGATCAGGAATGAAATGTTCCCTGTGCAGGCTCCTAGGAGGGCGCCCTCGCCACAGCTGGCCAAAGCCATCTGTTTGAGCAGCGAAAGGTCAACATACAATCAATTCTTTCTTCCAGCACGACTTGCCCTGGAACATTTTCCCCTCTCAGGCAAAATGACTCAATATCAAAAGGCTCTTGCTTTCTGAAATCTCAAAGCAGGTAATCAAGAGCCAGGCTTTAGATGATTATTGGCAAAGGAAAAAAAAACAGTGGAAAAGACTCAAACACCCACATGTTTCCTTACCATCCAGGGCAGAGTAATCAGGGAAGCTTTCTCAGGGACAAATGAAAAATGTATCCTTCACTTTTACTGTTCTCCAAATAAATATAAAAATGTCAATTAAATGAATTGTGTACTCAAGATTAACAACTGGGCCGACACTGAGAACAGTAAAGAATGTTGTAAAAATCATCTACAGCCCCAACATTTAGATGTAGCCACAGATAATATCTTAGAAGACATATATCTTTGTCTGACTTGAAATACTCTCATATAATATTCTTAATTTTACTTAATTAAAATGCATTTTATGCAGTATCGAAATTTAACTGTTTTTACAAAAATAAGTTGTCCTGTCTATAAGCCTTAATAAACAACGTTTTAAAAAGTTGTTTAAAATTTCATGACATCAGTGCAAGAGAACTACATTTTTTTCCCAGAAACGTGAAGGTATGACTTTAAATATGATTTTATTAATTTTATGTTATTTCTTATTAGTACATGTTTTCAGTTCATAAGATTTACATTCCTGGGTGGAGTTGGTACATGCACAGAACACATCTTCATTCCTTCCCCCCCTTCTTCTCTTTCCCTGCCCCTCCCTCCAACTCTTGGTCCCCTTTCCATTTGTGAAAGATCTATTTCCTTATTTTGTATCATCTATCTTTTCTTATGCTCTTCATGGATAACTTGGGTTTCTTATGTAAGAGAAACCATGTAATATTTAAGATTATGTGTCTAATTTATTTCATTTAAGTTTACGGTCTGTAGGTGCATCCATTTTCTTGCAAATGACTCAAGTTTATCCTTCTATGTGGCACAGTAGTACTCCCCTGTATGTAAATACCACATTTTCTTTATCTGTTCATCTGTTGGTGGACATACAGGCTGCTTCCTTTTTGTATGAATTATGCTGCTATAAACATGGGTTTGCTTGTATCACTGTAACATGATGTCTTTAACTCAGGAAGATACCTAGAAGGGGGATAGCTGGGTCAAATTAATTTTATACATTATACTGATTTTATGAGTTCAAATGATATAAAAAACTAGAGATTAGAGCACCACCCCACTGAATTTTAACTCTAATAAGATCAGGTAAACAGCTTTCGTGGTACCTTCTTATCTACACACACAGGAGAAGAACAGTTAGATAAAAGGGATCTTTTCTGTAAAAATCAGATTATGCTACATGCACTGTTTTGGGGGGTCCAGGGGATTGAACTCAGGACCTTATGCTTGCTAGACAAGCACTCTACCTCTTGAGCTAAATCCTCAACCCCTGCACAAGCTCTTGTAATTAAAGCTCTTATAATTTAATTGTAAGTGAACCTAATGGAGGAAAACTGTAATGAAGTCAAACTGTAAAATTGTTTCTGTATATGAAAAAAAAATACTACTTTCAGGACACACCACTTAAACTTTCTGTGGGAACCTGGACAAATTACTTAACATTTCTGGAACTAATGATTGTGATCTTAAAGTAGGATTTAAAGCACCTAAGTCATAAGATGTGAGGAATAATAAGAGATAACATAAAACACTTAGAATAGTACCTGGAATGTAGTGATTCAAAAATGTTAGATGTTTTCATATTAGCTCAATTACATGGATTTATTTAAAGAAAACCGGTCATAAAACATCAGAGGCAAGTCACGTTTTGGGGTTAGTCCATTTTTGAAAAAAACGAATTAGACAGTGTCATTTAACTTTTTGCTGTGCAAGGTGGAGAGATTAATCATGATTTCTCCCCTCCCACCTTCTTCCCAAGCAGGTGCTGACTTCTGTTTTATTATTTTTCTTCAGTCAAGAGTATTAACATTCACCTTCTGCTCCATAGCCAACATTCCTGTAGCTGTTTAAGCTTCGTTTTACATTTAAATGAATTTAATGCTCAATCCCCATCATTTTAGTTCTGTCTCTTCCTTTCTGGGATCTGTGTTTTGATTCATTTTTTGATTGTCTGGATCTCACTTTGGGTTTACTGCTCTTAGCACAGGTGCCTGGCTGCTCTCCCTTTGATTGTCTCCTGAATGAGAATTTCTGTCTGTTAGTCTAAAGAAGTAATAATTTAGGCAGAGTATCATATTCTTCAGTGAAACTTTCTCTGACTTTTATAAATGTTTTTATATTATCCCCTGGAATTTAGTAGCAGTTATTTTTCGTCTTTATAAGTGAATTACTTTTCCCTTGGATAAGTACAGAATTACTGTACATAATGTTCAGTAACCTCTTTATGACATGCCTTTAAGTAGATTTTCAGTAAAATAAACCTTCTACAGAACACAAAATATGCTGTCTTCTGCAGATTTAGTGTGCACTATAGTTAGGGAAATTTTCTTTTATTATATCTTTTAAAAATTAATTGTGAAAGGCATCTCATAGACAACTGCAGTTCAGCCATCACTCTCAGGTTCAGCAATTCACAAAAAGGACCCAGAGAATTCAAGGAAGCCATTATACTCACATCCCATAGCGCAAAAGCTGTATACTAAAATCAGCAAAAGGAAGGGCGTGCGGATTAGCATCCCAGACACCGGGGATAACTTCCAGTTATCTTCTATCAGTGGGGTTGTGCAGACTGCCTGTCCAATAATGATGTGTCATCTTGCATGGAGTATTGTCAAACAGGAAAGCCCAACCATCTGGGGCACCCAGGGTTTCACAGGAGTCAGACACATAGGCATGATGGGCTTCCATCTCCATGCGGCTGACTTCCATCTCCAACCCTGCAGGGGCCAGCCTAATAGCTCTAGCTCAAGGCTTTCACCATAAATTGCACTGTCAGCACGGACTTTCTGGTGCAGGCCTAGATTCCAGGGTAAATAAGCACACTCTTACCAGGTGGGTCATTCTAAGGCCTTACTAAAGGTTACCTCCTTGGAGCTGGTCTGAGGCCAAAACTTTCTTTGGGCAAGGTTAATCCTTTACTGCACAATGGAAAATGCATAAAACACACACACACACACACACACACACACACACACACACACACACACAGATTAAGTAGCTAGCTAGCTAAACAGATTTCAGAACATTTAATAACACAAACACCCATATATCCAGTACCCAATACCCGAGAGAATATATTACCAGTATACTTCCCAGCTGTAGCATGGCCCTCTTAATTCTTGCTCTGACTTTCGTGTTAACCTTTTCTTATTTTTAAAATAGCTATTAACCCATGTGTGAACTCTGAATCTCTCCTTGTTTTTTCTTTCCCTACCTGCTCTTAATTTTGAAAATCTGAGTAGCAAGTACAAACCTAGTCATGTTAGGGAAAGGCTACAATGAATGAAGGAGACATAAATTGAGCATTCTCAGGGTCATTTTGTGACTTGAGCTTCCCTTAAAATTAACAGCAGCTTCCTCTGGGGAAAAATAGTGGGTAACGTCATGGCTGAGTCACAGGAATCGCAAGGCTTACTGACACGGGGTACCTGGCAGGTATGAACTGAGTAACAGGTGCTGGGTAGCTGACAAAAATATAGTAAGAGAGATTGGGCTGCTCTCTACTTCCTGGTTCTTGGCTTCTATAGGAGAGAGGTGGATTGCTCACCATCTGTTCATGTGGGCTCCTACATTTCCTGAACACTTGCAGTTAAGTGATGTCATGTTTCTAGTTGTCACCAACGTGGTGGGAATTTGGACATATGATACTTCTGGAAGACTGAAGAGCTGGTGCTGGGGCAGTTCTCTTTTCTCCTACAGAGCATTTGTTGAGAATAGAATGCTTATCAGTCTGAATGACTCAGTGTCTACGTGTAGCAGAGTCTCCATCTCAAGCCATTGGGGATACAGTACGTTAATCTGTTACAAAGCACAATCAGGGTTAGATATACCTCATCATGGCCTGCTATTAGCTCACAGGTGAAGGTGGTTGAAGCTTATGCATGTGGCTTGGAAGGAGCATCTTTGAGATCTAGCATTGAAAGATGGATGGAGAGCAGGGATTTCTGCAGCACAAGGCACATTGAACAGTCCAAGACACAGAATATGGAGCAGGCCCATCGAGGGATTCCAGGTTGGGTTCTGGGATCTTAGTAAAGAAAGCGATCTACATATCTCCTGTTTGGGGCATACCATTTCAGACTGGATTGTTGCTTTATAACCTGGCATGATGAGAGCTCCCTTTTCCTCAGGAATTTCCTGGGAGTTCACCTTGTTTGTCTGCTGCATTGAATAACCATTTTCTGCACCTAGATCATCTTCTTTCTTGGTTTATGCAGTCATTTCATGGAAGCACATCCTGTAGTAGCGCCTTATCAAAGGGTGTACAGGTTAATATTTTGAGAATTTACTTCTGGAAATGTCTTCATCATACTATACTTGATTTATAGCTTTGCTAACTGGAGAACTTTAGGTTACAGACATTTTCCTTCAGAATGCTGTGGGCATTGCCACATTTTTCTTTTGTGCAAACTGGTCTCTCAAGTATCCTCTTGATTTTGATATCTCTTGCATTTAAGCCCTAGTTACAGAGGGATCTGAGGCTACTGGTTCCTCTATCTTTGGAAAACTCTGAGAAGTAAACTGTGCCAAGTCTCAGCTTCTTCCACTGCTGACTGGGCATCTGCCTTTCTTAGATTTGACAGTGTCCCTAGGTATTACTTAACTTCCTTAATTTTGTTGAATTTTTTCTTCTTTGTTGTTATTTATATAGCATTGTTGTTGTTGTTGTTAACTAGGATCACAGTGGAATGTTAGCATGGAAAAAATTGCTTAAATATATTCAGCTTACCATTCTTAGTTGGACCTATTATATCTTGCCATTTTTATTACTGTTTTATATACCATTTTCTGCTTCAAGGATTGGAACTATTTTGATGATGGATTGCATTTACCTATTTTTGTGTCTGTTATCTTTATTCTAATTGCCTTATCTCTTTTCTCATTTCCTCAGCATGTATTATGACCATCTCAAAGGAATTCCTCCTTGTCAGTAATTTAATTTTCAGTCATACTTAATCTAATCCTTAAGGTTTCTAATTTATCTATTTATTATCTATGTAAGGATGAACTTTTCAGTTCTCAATTTGTTTCATTGGCTGGAAAGAATCTTCCTGTTTCCTCTTATTATATGATTTTTATTGTTTGTAACTCTGGGACCTTAATTTACTAAGCTAACTGGCTAATGTTTAAATTATAAATTATTTCCAATTTTTTATTCATGATGATGGTACAAATATATGTATTTACAGGGATAATATGCAATGACATATGAATGCACACACATATAATAAAACACTTCCAGAAAGTACCTTTGTAGACAGATATATCTTTATACAGTGTTTCTGGAAGTGTTTTATGGCCTAAATTCCTAGAGCAAACACTATATATTTAAATATTGGTAGATACTACCAATATGTCACATAAAAATTTGTGACTGACACAAATTCATCTCCCAGTCAAGTAAGATCATGTCCCCTGGAAAGTAAGATCTTGTGTATCTTTACTGGTTCTTCAGTGGTCTTGGGTGTAGGAATAAATGTGAATCTCCACTATGGCCAATGAGACTCAAGGGAAGACTACCAAGTGGTCTTTCTTTGAGAAGAAAAGATCTGGGTCTTTGGGGCCCTGGGCTTTTCTTCCTGCAGGGTTCTCTGACACAGCATCTCAAAAGCACAGCAGCCATTTCTATGCCACAGGCCAGGAAGCACGGGCATAAAAAGCCTAAACTCTGAGACTACAGAACAGGAAGACTGAGAGGGAACAGCTGAGCCAAGGAAGAAGCTTCTAGTTCCTCAGGGGTTTTTTTTTTTAATGTGTTAAAAAGTTATTTTAGTTACTTTCTCATTGCTGTAACACAATACCCAATGCCTGCAAATCAAAGGAGGAAAAGTTTATGTCAGCTCACACTTTTTAGAGGTTTCAGTCCGTGGTTGGCTGGCTCCAAGGCAGGGTGACATGACAGAAGGGCCTGGCAGAGGAGAAATAGTTCATGGCAGGCAGCAGGAAGCAGAGAGATCCAGGGAGGAGGGAGGGAGGTAGACCCTTCCAGGCTGCACCCCCATTGACTCACCTCCTCCCACTAGGCTTCACCTCCCAAATCACATTTAGCCACAAATTAATCAGTGCACCAATCCCCCGAGCAGTATCATGCCCTCACGATCCAGTCACCTCCCCAAATCTACACCTATGAGCACACGAGGCTTTAGGTGACATGTAGACGTAAACTATCACAAAAATAAACACCTTTTCTCTATTCCACTGTTGGCAGAGCTTCTGATTCATGCAGACAAAACTATCTTCTAGACTCACTGTGCCAATTACCCTCCTTAAGAGCATTTTATGAGGATGTTCATTTCCCCAAGCCAAGGTTGACCCTGAATATTACCAGTCTTTTTAGTTTTTCCCAGTAGTGGACACCCATTGTACCTCACTGTCTTAATTTTCATTTTAATTGTTTACAGGGTTGATCTACTTTGCATATACTGATGTAATTTTTGCTTGACTTTCACGATTTATATCCGTTACTCATTTTCCATTGGTTTGTCTTTAGGGCTTACCAAACTCTTAGCTTTTCAGGAGTCTACTAGATGGTTCTTCTTCTTTCTTTTGTGTTTATGACTATATTAGGCATATGGTCATTCCACTATTCATTAACACCTTTACCAGAGTGTAGGTTGAAGGAGGAAGAGAAGAAGAACTCTCATACACCCATCTGTGGTCTTGATGCATGAATCTTACCTCCATCACATGCATTGCTGAGCAGGATTGAGTTCAATAGTGTAAGATAGAATTGCTTCTCACTGAGAAATGGTTCTTAAGCAACTGAAGTATAAAACTAGTGTCAAGGGGATAGAAACCAGAAGCAAATAAAGCTATTCCTCTGCAGAGTAAATAAAAACTGTGTCAGTGTGTTTGTGATATCTACGGGCATGTTTACAAACAATTCAAATTTTCTTTATTGTAGTGCTTTCCTCCACTGGTTATGTGAAATAATTACACAAGATTTTTACAGTCAAAGAGACAAATAACTTGTCAGGTTAAATTATAATGTTGGTAACTATTATATATTTATAGCTCTTACCTCTTCCTTTGTCAGTTAATGATGTGCACGGTATAATATGCATAAAAATAAATTACAATTAAATAAGTCACTTTTTATTGCATTGTACTTGTTCTGTATGCTGTCTAAATTCTACTACTGTTCCTCTCATTAACCGACTTTAAAGCTAGCCCTTACCAAGTCTTAATTTATTCCAAGCTTTTTCCAGTGGTAATCTTAAAAAGCTCTTTCAACATTGTTAGCCTATTATAAAACTGTATTTGTCATAAAAATTGTATCCATATTTATATTTTCTATCCATGATCTATCACCACTCTTAGTTAACTAGTGCATCATTCAGTCTAACAGATTTTTCTCTTATTTCACTTATAAGCATATGGTTATATGAAGATGTATAAATAGCTATGTTTGTACATGCATTTATAATAGAATATTTTATTATGTATAAATTTGCGAATTTATATATATATATATACCTTTAAATACAAGGTAGCAATTCTCCCAAATTTTCTGCTAGTAGAAAGGACGTTGTTTATATTTGAGTCCTTAAATATTGTCCAATTTAATGTCATTTCTTAGTATTTTGAATGGCAAGGAATGGTTTGGGATAGATGAATTTTCTCTGGGTGATTTCAATTACAATAATTCCTAAAAATGGGAATTGAAATGCTATGCTTGGTTGTCTATCAATTGATTTTTGTCCGTGTTTTAACCAGCTACTTTATTTAACTACTTTTTAATGAGTTTGAAGAAATTTCATTGATTCTTAAAAATCCTACAATGAAAATTTTAGATACTCTCAGATAACGATACATGTATTTTTTCTAATATTGTTTTCTTCTATTGTTTTAATATATGACCTCTCACTTTCAGAATTCTGATAAACAGTGGCGGTACTGTTCTAAATTTTATTTGTTTCAGATGCTAATGTGAAAGATCAAGCATTTCATCATTATATATGATATGTCTTCTAGTTTCAGACAAAAACTTCTCTTAAGAAATATAGTTTTATCATGTATAGGTACAGAATAAATGTAATGAATGTGACCATTGTATGTAGAATGTACCAATACATGTTCTTGGTTTAAAATTAAAAAAAAATAAATAAAAACAAAAAAAAAAGAAATATAGTTTTATTCCTAGTTAACTAGCAGTTTATGAGAATGATCTTTTCTTTGACCTCAAAGTATTTCAGGACAGTTTTTTACATTTAACTTGATGCCTTTTATTCACACATCTTATAAATTTCGCTCTTAATGTATAAAATAAACCAGGCTTGGTGGTTTGCACCTATAATCCGCACACTTGGGAGGCTGAGACAGGAGGATCACAAGTTTGAATTTGAGGCCACTCTGGGCTACATAGTGAGTTCAAGGCCAGCCTGAACTACATAGCAAGATCTTGTCTCAAAAAAAAAAAATTAGACAGGAGGAAGTAGTTTTTATAATTTTATTTCTTAACATTAAAATTTTCATTGTAGACTAGTGTAGGACCATTTAAAAAGAGTTCAAGGACATTTTTAAAAAGTACATGTAGTATACAATCACACACACATGCCTATACATATCTATATTGCATCTAGAGTAATTATATGAATGGGTTTTGCTGAAAAATTGATTTTGAGACTCTAAAAATGACCGTAACAGTATTTTAAGGCAGTCATTTCTGTTTCATATTTAAGGACTTGCACCCGAGAGACCTTGCTGACTTTTTGTAGTGGTGGTGTGATCACCCATCCGGAAGTCAGGGTCCCCAGGTTCTGACGGGGGTTTCCACGACAAAGAAACAGTAACTATTCAGGGAATATTTTCTAAATGTTTAAAAGTGTAATGGGTGCCTTACCTATCTACAAGGAAACTCATGAGATGACTGCCAGTTCCTTGTTGCCCTTATCACAAAAAACTCTACAGCCTCTTATTGCATAGAGTTGTTTTTAACATTCAGAGTCAAACTTTGGATTGCCAGGAGTCATTGCTAATTTTGTCCTTCTTCATTCTGCGCTGGAGGTTGGCTGGTGTACACTGGCCAGGGCTGAGATGATGGGCGACTAGGCTCTGCTCAATGTCTCTTGTCTTCTGGCAGATCAGGCAGGGCATGTGTAATGGCGAGGGCAGGAAAGAGGAGGCAGCAAGCAGACACTAAAATATGTTCTGTTGTAACTTTCTTCCCTCTAGAGGTCAAAGCAATGCACAGTAGTAGCATGGAAAAAAAACTCCATCTTGATAGAAGGAACTCCATAGTCACTTGACCAAATGTGTAGGTATTGAGGCCAGAAAGCTATTAATCTACTACAATGAATAATTAAGCATTGTTCTTAGTTATGAACTAAGGTATGAATTGGGAGGTCGTCTATCAATTCAACCTGGCTCTCCCATTCCAATCAGAAGCATTGATTATTCACTTTTTAAAAGTCCTTGATGAATACAACAGAGTATAATAAACTAATATTTGATATTTGGAGTTGTATTAATAGAATATTTCAAAATACAGAATTGATGAGAAAAACATGATAAAAGTAAACCTTCACTATAAAAAGCTAATATACAACTGATACATTGTATGCCAATTGATATGAATCAGGCTATAAAGTAATATGTTCAATGATACTCTCTCTCGTTTTTTGTATTTTTGATGCTCTTATTTGTAGTATGATTCTTATAATAATGGCCTAATTTCCCTCCAGCCTTGGACCTGTGGGACTTAGTTAATTAGGGGTGCAGTGCAAAAAATGTATTCTTTTCTTTAATCTGTTGTATGTTTTTATTTTTATTGTTCTGGAGCAGGCGAGGGTGGTGGAAGACTGAATATCACTGTAAATGGAAAACTGTTATTTTCACTTACAGAGATGACAAAAGAAGTACAATTTGATTCTTCTTTTATTTTGGTACTTAAATTCGTGAGAAAAGCTGAATATTCATAGGCTATTTCGGCTGTAGAAGGTGTGAGATTTTTGTATGATGTAAGTTTTCAAGTATTCTAAAACTCCAGCAAGCTGTTCACAGAATCGCGACAGTGAAGAACCAGATGGGATTTTGTAGGCCCTCTAGAAATGTAAACCTACTCATTACGGGCTCTTTCACAGAACACCGCTGTTAGATGATGATCTGACCTTGGCTTGAACCCTTCTAGGGCTGGGGAGCTCAGATCTGTAAAAAATCAGATTATTCCATAAATACATGGATGAATGTACTTTATAAAATCTGTTCCTTCCTCCAATAATTCCTGGCTTGATCCTAATACTGTACGACCCTCTAGAGCAATGAATCTGTTCACTCTTCTCACAGGACAGCCACATTTGAAGTTGGTTATCATGAATCGATTTCATCTCTCTATTCTCAGGCTCATCACTGCAGCTTTGTTCTGCAATTTCCATGGGCTCTGGTTTCCAGACCCTTGCTCTTCTGACAACGGTACTTGGTATCCACTCCTGTTTACTAATAGCCTTCTTATCAGCGCTATCTAGATCTGAACACATGACTCAGGCACAAGCTAAATTGTATAGATGCCTCCCCTAGGATCTTAATGGTAGAGATGAGACCTACCACAGGAAATGTTTAGTGACCTAGTTTGCAGAGGAGACTGAGGCTGAAGGTGTGTGACTCACCAAAACGTTGTCAAGTAATTAAGCTGAAGAATCAAAATGAAAGCCAGGAGACGAGAAAGGTAAAATTAGGACACTCCAGTATACCCTTGTTGGCTTTTGTGTAGAGGTCCATGACTGGCCAAGGACATTATGGACACACTTACCTGTCTTGCTTTCCTTGCCTGTGTCAGGTGATGTTCTAGACACTTAAAGCTCTCATCACCAAATTACCCAAATAATCATAGAAAGTGACTACTCAGATACCTATTGTTTCCATAAATCTATTTTATGGATGAAGAAATTGAAGTTCCGAGTCATTAACTTGCTCATATTTCCTGTTAGTTTGAGGGAAAGACGAGAGTCAAGACAATTTCCTTCCAACCATAATTCCTGTAAGTAGCAGGTGGCTTTAATTTCCAATGACGGATCCATATGCAGATGCTGGAAAAGTTCGAGTTGATAATTCCTGGTCCAAGGACAGACACATAAATCAACGCAGCAAAATAACGAATCAAGAAATAGACTCTTATGTTTACAGTTGGTTGATTTTCAGCAACACTTCCAGGTAATTCAATGCAGAAAATTTAGGCTTTTCAATGAGTGATGCCAGACTTATTTGGTACCCATGTGAAAAAAGGAATCTATAGACTATCTCACTGGTATACAAAAATTAACTAGAGACAGAGAGGTCCATCATTGATATGAAGGTTAAATAAATGTGTGACAGCTTGAAAGGAAAGCTTAGAAATAATATTCTCTTGTGAAAGGGAAATA
>PVJO010017047.1:0-40251 GCA_004026905.1 Hystrix cristata | reverse complement strand
GAGGAACAGGGCGGGAGGACCATGGGGCGGGGCTAAGACGTTCCAGGGGCGGGGCTCGGGGAGGAGCAAGGGGCACAACTGCGAGGGGCGAGGGGCGGGGAGGGGCACCGAGGGCATGGAGAGGGGCCGGAGGGCTTTCCGCAGAAGCGGGGTAAGTCCGAGGGAGACCAGGAGGAGGTCTCAGAGGCGGGCTTCAGCGGGGGAGGGACCCCGACAATGTTGGGGAGTGGACGGAGGTGCGCTCAGGGATTTGGGGTCCCCCCACGGCGAGTGCTTCAGCCAATCCTCGAGGGCTTCCGGGAGGCGGCTGCTTCCCCGTGGGAGGGGCTTCCACCCTCTCTGGGCCTCCTCCTAGGAGGGAACCCCCAGAGAGGGACAGAGGGGCTGACCCTTGCTGATCAAGGGTCGGTGCTCTACGCAAGGGCCTTCTGGGTGGCGGGGCCTCATCTTTCAAATCAGGCGTGAAGAGGGCAAGGGCAGGTGTGGGGACAGAAAGAACTGTCCCTTCCTGGGGCGGGGGTCCTCGATGCCCCCACGGCGTCCCCCTGACCTGGTTCCCTTGGTCCCTGCCGTGTCCCCTCCCCCATCTCCTGTCCTCCCCCCACCCCAGGTCCCCTGCTGTCCTTGATTGGTTCTCCTGGCTGATTCTTTGGAGCTCCCACCGTAAGGTGGGGGTCAGGCCGCAGCTCCTGCCTCCTGCTGGTTCCGGGAGCTCATTGTCAGCCCCCCGCCCCGACTCCACCCGCTGGTCCTCGTAGAAACAGAGGCTTCCCCGGCTGGCGCCCCCACCGCCTGATCCCCACTGGGCCCTGGCCAGGAGGGTGGAACAGAGTCCCCCAAGCCTCAGTTTTGCCATGTAGGAAATTGTGGTGGCGTCGTGTCCTGCAATATACACACTGGGCTCCGTGTACTGGACCTCAGACCCGGCCACCTCACCTGTCCTCCACCCCAGAGGCCACCCTGCCTCTGCTCTCTTCTCCCTGTCTGTCTCTCCTCCGCTGGGAATTCGAGGTCCGTGGTCACCGTGGCGGCTAAGGGTCCCTTACAGATCCCGGGTGGTCTGCACCGAACAGGGTGCCAGGATTGAGCTCCGCGACCAGAAATGGGGGTGGGGTGTTGGAGACCCTTAGGGGACTCCTGCCTTGGACCGGCAGGACAGGAGGTGTCACCAGCTACAGGCGGGCCGCGGGTGGAAGGGAAGATGGGAGATTTACAGAGAGGTGTTGGATGCCAAGCCAAATTTGTCCCCTGGCACTGCGGACGCTGGCACCAGGGTGTTCTCTGGGGTGGGTGTCCTGGGCACTTCGGGGTGCTGCTGAGCAGTGTCCTTGGCCTCTGCCCACTCTGTGCCAGGAACCCCCACAATATGATGATCAGACAGAGCCATCTGTCGGGGGGTGGAGGGAGCAGGTGCAGGTTCGCCCCCAGGTGCGACTGTCTGATATAACGTGGTGGGCACAAGTTTTGTCCTCTGGAGAACTGGGCTTGTGTTGTGACTCTGCCATGTACTCTGAGTGACAGGGACCTCGGTTTCCTCACCAGTAAAATGGGAATTATGAACATAGTACCTGTCTCATGGCTGCTGTGGGCACCAGTCTCAGCCCACGGGATCCATACTGGGATTTACGAAGGCTGCTTTACTACAGCGAACTCTGTTCCACACACGATTGGCTTCTGTGTTCAGCTAAGAGAGCAAGGAATGAGTGTAAATAGTGCAGGTGGGCCTGCTCCCTCTCAGAGATGGTCTGGGGGCGCCCATGACGGGGTGCTGGGAGAGCAGCCCTGTCCGCCTTTCCTCCTGTGATCAGTCAGCCTCTGGGTGCAGATCCCTCATGGTGGGGGCCGCCCTGTGTGCGGGGGGCTCTGGCTCGCCGTCCCGACCTTTACCTGGGAGATGCATCCCAGAGAGGACGACAGAGGGGTCTGTGGACAGTGCCCGCAGTTGGCGGGTGCCACATGTCAGGCCAAGTCCTGGCTACACGTTATGCCCATCTACATTCAGGACAATCCAGAAGGTGGGTGTCATTGTGAAACCCTCTTTACAGATGAGGAAACAGGTCACCGATGCCCAGCTGGGACCCAGTCCGCATTGGCTGTGGCTGCTGGGCCAGCCATGCCAATGGGAGAGGACCAGGCCTGGTGCACACAGAGGGGTCGGTAAGCCAACTAGAAAGGTCAGCTAAAGGCGTGTCACATGGTGCACCTCTGTCATCCCCATCCCGGGGGAAACTGAGGCAGGGGGATTGCAAGTTTGAGTCTAGCCTTGGCAGCTTAGCAACTTAGCAAGACCTGGTCTCAAAGTAAAGGGGTTGAGAATGTAGCTCAGTGCAAAGGCCCTGGGTTCCCTCTCTAGAGGATCCTGAGAGCCGTTGTACAGTGTTGGCCAGGTCAAAGTTGGGCAGCAGATTCTTTCTCATCACAGACTCGGGCCGGCGTAAGGGAAGCGGGTTGAAAGGCATCCCTGGGACTGTATGTCCAATCGATAGCAGAGCTCAGGCTGGTGCCCCGCCAGAGAGGTCCTGGGGCTGCACAAAAGTCCCCACGGCTCCTCCATGTCAGGCAGCTACTGTGTGCCATCTCCGTAGTTTATTTATTCCCGCATGCCCCAGGCAAGTGGTGCTGTCGTCCCATTTTACTGAGGAGGAAGTTGGAGTTCAGAGACCATAGACGGAAGCTCACCTGCTCGGATTTAAACACTTAGCACGCTGCTCAAGAGCGACAGGGAGGGAAAGTCCAGCAGATTCTGACATTTGGGGTGGAGGGGATATGGGGGAGAGAAAGAATCCTCATGCCAGGCGTGTTGGTGCACCCTGCACTTGGGGGAGGCTGAGACAGGAGGATCGAGGCCAGCCTGAACTACATAGGGAGGCTTCGTCTCGGGGGAAAAAAAAAAAAAAATCCCGAGGCACCTCTGTCACTGCCCCATGTTCCATTTCTGGTTCCATTTAGCCTTCTCTGATGGCTGTTTGAGGGTGAGGGAGGTGGTCTTGAGATGCTGGGAGGGGAGAGGTATTGGGGGGACCGCTCCGCATCCCCGCCCTTCCCCCTCCACACACTCCCCCAGCCCCGCCCTTCAGCTGCTATTCCCTCTCTCCCTGTGACAAAAATAACCAACCTGCTTCGTCACCCTGCTCCCCAGAGCCCGCTTTCTATATTTACAGGCCCGGGCCTGGGGAGGAGACGCTTAGAAATGTCCAGCCTGGTTCCAGCCCGAGACTGCGCGGGAGGGAGGCTGTAGCTAATGATTGCGCGGTGCACTTCATGCGGTTCAAAGGAAGAATTTCAAGGGTTTGACCACACAGAATTGATACATGTCTGAGGAGGATGTTTAATCTCACTGAAACGTTACACAATGAATACATGTGTCAAAACATCATATCTTTTCACAATTAAATCATACGTAGGTACAGTTTTTGTATGCTTATGTTATCAGCTAAAAAATAAATGCGGGCAATGCCAAACGCTTGTCATTGCAGCTTCTCAGGAGGACGAGGCAGGAGAATTGCAAGTTCAAGCCCAGCCTGGGCAATTTAGCGAGGCTCTAATTTAGCAAAATAAAAAACAGAAAGGGCTACATTCACAGCTAAGTGGTGAGCACTTGCCTAGCATTCAAGGCCCTGGTTCAACCCCAGCACTGCAAAGAAATAAGATAAAATTAATTTTTTTAAAAAAAGAACAAATGGAATATCAGGATTAAAATCGCCACTCCCTGGGTGGACAAATTCTTTGGGCTTCAGTTTCCCCATCTCTAAAATAAGATTAAATAATCACACCTTAGAGGGTCATTGTGAGGATGAGATGCATTAGAAGACCAGGCAGAGCTGAGTGTGGCGGCACACACCTGTCATCCTCGCACTCTGGGAGGCTGAGGCAGGAGGGTCACAAGTTCGAGCCCGGCCTGGGCAATTTAGCAACTTAGTGAGACCCTGTCTCAAAATAAAAAACGAAACGGGATGGGGATGGAGCTCAGTGTGAAGGCCTTGAGTTCAATCCCCGGTGCCACACACACACGCACAGGCAGATAGACCATCCTGGGCTCAGGAGATCTACTGTAAATGTCACCTGTTGTGATGGGTGCAGCATAATTTAAGGACCTCCAGGTGGCAGGAAACATAAGGGAGGGTGCTAGCGTGGGCTGCAACAGAAGCATCGTTTTATAAAGTGACAGAAACTGCAAAGAGATGCCAGGAGGAGGCTTCCCCAGGGCTGCACACCACCCTGGCTATGCAGTCAAAGCGCTGCCACTCTGGCATCGAGGACAGACTGGAAGGTCGCGGTTGTGACACAGAGGAACACACAATTAAATTGAGAAGAAGTCACCATGGCCACACTTCCTCTTACTTGACATAGTGCTGTTGCGGGGGGCTGATGTAGGGACCGAGTATGTGACATTATTTCCAAAACTAATCTCGAGCTCAGTGCAGTGATGCACGCCTGTCATCCTGGCACGCTGAGAGGCTGAGGCAGGAGGACCGCAATTTCAAGTCCAGGCTGGTCAACTTAGTAAAATCCTGTCTCAAAATAAAAAGGGCTAAAATAAAATAAATTAAAAAGGGCTGGGGATGTGGGTCAGTGTGAAGACCCTGGGTCCAGTCCCCAGTACTGCAAAATAAATACATAAACAGGCTGGGGATTTAGCTCAGTGGTTAAAGTGCTTACCTTGCAAGAACAAGGGCCTGAGTTCGATCCCCAGCACCAAATAAAAAAATATATATATATACACATAAATACATAAATAAAAAGTAATCTCTTTCTCCAGGACAAAACTTGAGTCACTTAAGTCTCTGAGCCTTAGTTTCCCCATCTGTGAAATGGGGATAATGAAGGCGGGTCCCCATCCCCTAAGTCACTCATGATAAATGGCTTTGAATTACTATCGGGGGGCCCCTGGGGATCAAACCCAGGGCCTTGCACTTGTGCTTTACCAGTTGACCTAAATGCCCAAGCCCAAATGCCTTTTAATTAAGCACCCAGTTTATAGCCTTGCCCCTCAGCTATCGTTAGTGAACTAGTTATTGGTTAGCTAACTGTCATCACTCTTGTTCATTACTAAATTCCCACTGAGCATTTGATGCCAGTTGAGAGGCCCCCAGCTCTGTAAGACATGACATTTGCTTGAGATTCTTACCATTTTTAATTTTTTTTTTGAGACAAGGTCTTGCTATGTAGTCCAGGCTGTCCTTGAGCTCACAGCGATCCTCCTGCCTCAGCCTCCTGAGTGTTGGGATGACAGGTGTGCGCCACCACAGTAGGCTTTAATGGGTTTTAACACTGAAGCCAACACTTGGTTCGACAAAATTCACTGGAACACAATTCCCAAGCGTATCTGTCTTACAAAGAACAGCCAGATCCCCCTATTGCTTTTTTCTTTTTTCTCTGTGTGTGTATGTGTGTGTGCACGCGTGTGTGCACGCGTGTGTTTCAGTACTAGGCAGTGAGCCGAGGGCCTTCACACTGAGCTCCATCCCCAGCCCTTTTCATTTTGTATTTTGAGACAGGTCTCATTAAATCACTAGGTAGCCAGACAGGGCTCAAATTTACGATCTTCCTGCCTCGGCCTCCCAGTGTTGAGAGAACGGGCTTCCGCCACCACGCCTCGCTGTCTGTCACCTGTTCTTTTAACTTGCAGAGTCCTGAGTCCACAAAGCTGCGGGGCTTCTGTGTCTTAATATCCCAGGACCCCGTGGCAGTCCAGAGTGGATCAGGTCGTGGCTGGTTCCGATTCGGCAGTCCCGCCTTATTTTCTTCCACCCCTGCACCTGATTTAGTGAGACCCTGTCTCAAAATAAAAACATTGCAAAGGCCCTGGGTTCAATCCCCAGGAAGGGGGTGGGGCGGAGGAGGGGGACGGGGGTCTGAGCCTCTTGCGTTTGCAAGAAATGTTTCCCAGACTGGAAACATCCCTATATGCTTTGTTTTCTCCCCCTTTGGTGCTGGAAGTTGGAACCTTAAGCAGGCTAGACGAGGGCTCTGCCACCGAGCTCCATCCCCATCTCTCTTAAATGATTTAAGACAGACTCTCAGTAAGTTGCCCAGGCTGGGCTAGAATTTGCGGCCCTCCTGCCTCAGCTTCCCGAGTAGCTGGGATTGTAAGCACGCTCCACCGCACCTGGCTTTTTTGATTTCTCTCTTTCTCCTTGAACCCTTCCTGAAGTCGACCGTCAGACCCACCAGTCCTGCTGCTGGGACTGCCCCCCTGGGGACAGGGACGCGTCTGCGAATCCCCCAGTGCGTTTTGGGGCGACGCCGAGGTCTCGGCCTGGGAGGAGGCGGCGGAGGGGCCGAGCAGAGGAGCCCGGGTGGAGTCCGCCGTGCCGATGCTGCCCCCTCGTGGGACACACGGCTATGTCCCTTCGGCCGCGGTACCTCTCGCAGGACGCAGCGGGCCTGGGACAGCCCCCAAGCTCGCGCAGGGTGAAGAAGCTGAGAATTGGCTGCGTGTGCGCGTGCGCGCTGCTGGGACCGCATCGCGGGGCCTCGTGGGTCTGAAGCTTTCCCAGTGAGCGACACCCCGGCCCTCGCCCCATAAACTGTTTGAGAGGGGTGCTTTTGGCTTCCGGTCTGTGTGTTGGCAGATGAGAGAGCTCTCAGGGCTTGATGTTCCTGGGAGGCGACAGTTTCTCCCGGGGAAGACTGCACCAGGAAGCCCGCCTTTGTCCTCCCCCGTCCCACAGCCCCGGCCCTGGTCTCCCCGGCCGCCTGTGCATCCGCTCGTACTTTCTGCCAGCGCTTCCCGGGCACTGCGCGACGCCACAAGACACGAGATAGACGCAGCAGGCAAATCGCGACAAAGACTGCCCTAGCGGAGCTCACAGGCTGGTGGGAGGCTGGAGGAGACATTAGCAAACAAGGCCACACGTGTGATTATTTCGGAACGTGCAGAAGTGACAGGGACCCCGTCTGTGCTTGCGGAGGCTGGGGAAGAGAGGTTGAAAGGGATCCCAGCTACAGGGGAGGCTGAGGCAGGAGGATTGCAAGTTCAAGCCCAGCCTGGGAAACTTAGGGGGAGCCTGTGAAACAAAGAGAGGGAGAAAGGGAGAGAGAGCAGAGTGGGCGCTAAGTACAGAGAGGGACAGCACATTCAAATCAATAACTATTGTTGTAAAGGGAACAGACCAGTGGGCAACCTTGTGTTGTAAATGTAGCAATAAGGATGTCTGGGCCAGCTCCCTTTACAAAGTGGAAAAAAAAAAGAAAGAAAGAAAGTAACATAAGTGTCCAACGAAAGGACATTGGCTAATTTGTTGCAATTCATCACACAGTGATCAACCCCTCTCTTAGGAGTCACAGTATCTCTTCCTAAAAGCTCTCTCAGCGCCCGAACCCCCCAGGGCCTCAGAGTGTGTCCTTATTTGGACACAAGATCTTTACAGATACAATCAAATAAAAGTAACTGAAGAGGGTGGTGAGGTGGTGTGGTGCCTGGCCCAGTATAACTGGTGTCCTGCAGAAAAGGGGAAATTCGCTGGGGAGACTGAGCCAAGAGAATTGCAAATTTGAGGCCAGCCGTGGCCACGAGACCCTACCTGAAAACAAAAAGGGTCGCGTGGCAGAGCGCTTGCCTAGCGTATGTGAGGCCCCGGCTTCCATCCCCAGCGCCGCAAAAATCAATCAATCAATCCGTCACTCGTTCAATCAAAGATGTGGTCCAAGAAGCGTAAGGTGGAGTGAAGTGGGGTCGCGAGCTGAGGGAAGTGGACGCTTGGAGAAGCTGGGAAGGGCGGGATTCGATCTTCTCCCGGAGTTTCCAGGAGGAACCAGCCCTGCACCGGGTGCATTCTAGCCCCTGCGATCCCCGTGAGACTTTCGACTTCCAGAATCTGGGACAGTTCGTTACAGCGGCGGTAGAAATTTAACACAAGCGATGTTGGTGGGACTAGAGGCAAACTGACCGTCCCTAGACATACTCTTACATCATTTCAGTGTTCCCCCCAGAAATAGATGTCGAAAATGTTATCGATGGGTTCGCTTCCACTAAAGGCAGAGAAGGAAAATTATAACAAATTCTTGATGTTCTGAGTTTTAATATACCTATTTTTGACGTTTCGATACTTTTTAAACAATATTCTGGGGGAAAGAGCCATGAAACGATATAAAAGGGGCGGGGGATTTATCTCAGTGGTTAGAGTGCTTGCCAACAAGCTCAAGGCCCTGAGTTCGATCTCCGGCACCAAAAAAAAATAAATAAATAAAACTACGTAAAAACTAGGTAAAGAGAAGCAAAATTTTTTTTATTTTTTACTGTTGCTTTAGACTCCAATGTAGCTTAAGAAGGTACCAAAACCTGCCAAAACCTGTCTTGATTTACAGCTTTGATTTTTAGAAGAATATTGCATAAAATTATATATATATTTTTAATTTAATTTTATTTTTTGAGACAAGGCTCTCTATGTAATTCGGGCTGGCCTTAAACTCACAGAGATCCTCCTGCTTCAGCCTCCCGAGTGCTGGGACTACAGGCGTGCACCACCGCGGCCAGGTGCAAAATAAAATATCTTGATTGCTGATGTATTAATCGGTCGACATTTGCACCTGAGGCCAACTTCTCACTCTTCATCTTGAGGTGGAAGCAGATATTTCGACAGTAGGATCCTAAATTACCGCCTTTTTCTCCCTCCTCTTATTAAAAAAAAAATTAATCCGGCATGCTAAGAAGTTCTCTCTGGATGCCAGGCACAAAAAAAAAAAAAAAGAAGTTCGCTCTGGGTGATCTAAAAGCCGTTTTAATTGTCCTCTGTGTCTTGCACCTGCAGTCGAAATGCAGACAGAAGTTCTTTTGGGAAAGTTCCTTAAGAAAATTATTTGCAAAAAGAGAAAGAAAGAAAGAAAGGAAGAAAGAAAGAAAGAAAGAAAGAAAATTATTTGCACTGTAGAAAACTGGATCTGCGCAGAAGCTTAGGTGATATTTAAGTAGAAACTGAACGCATGAGATGAAGCGACGAAAGGTGGCTTTTCGGTTTTGGGTTGTGTTAGTGGAGGTGTAACTGACTTTATAATAAAGCGGGTGGTGTGTGCGTTGGGGATGTTTAGTTCTTTTCTTGTTTGGTTTGTTTTTTCCTGTGTTTTCTTTCTTTCGGTTTCTGTTGCATTCAAGAGAGTGATGAGTAGTCAGGACGAACGGAAATCAACTGGGCTGTGCTTAACGGTCACATCGGGAAGTGCTGTATAACAAGCTGCAACATTAAGAATACATTATAAAAGTACGAAGAAATATGGTCTGTGTGGGTTTCCGTAGTGTAGCGGTTATCACGTTCGCCTCACACGCGAAAGGTCCCCGGTTCGATCCCGGGCGGAAACACAACTCTTTTTCCTTATAGACTACTATATTAAAACTTATTTTAAAGTCCCTATTATAATGATTCTGGCTTTATTTTTTTCTTCCTTTATCCTGTCTCTTTAGGAACTTTTATAGTGATTTCAAAGCGCTGAAATAAAAAATTTGGCTCGATGACTTAGAAAATTTTAGTTGAAGCGTTTGAAAAAAAAGGAAAGGAACTTTGCGTTGGCCGGGAATCGAACCCGGGTCAACTGCTTGGAAGGCAGCTATGCTAACCACTATACCACCAACGCTCCTCTGGAGTGCGCTCCTTCCAGGTGCCTTTAATAGGAGTGTCATTTGGCCCGCTGGGCGCTACCAAACAGCACAGGGGGGTCCCCTCCAGAATTTCTCCTTTCCACAGAAAGACGCCGTCCGCGGCGCGTCTCACACGCGCGACCTACTGACACGTCCCTCCCTGGGCTGGGCCGCATCTTGGTACCGCCCCAGCGCGGTCCAATCACAGCGCGCCGCCTGGGCAGCTCAACTTCCGGGTCAAAGGGGCTTGAGCCGGCGGGTCCCCCGTGTCCGCCGCTGCCGCTGTCCCCCGCGCCCGCCACTTCCGGGGCCGCAGTCGCGGGCATGGATCCTCGAGCGTGAGGCGCCGCTGGCCCCGGAACGCCCTGCCCAGCCCGGCCGCCGCCCCGCGCCCCGGTGAGCAGCGCCCGCGCGCCCTGTCCCGCCCCGCCGGTGACCGTGAACCCGCCATTGACCGGCCCCGCCTCGGCCGCGACCCCGGGACCCGCCATCGTCCTCCGCCATGGCCGGCCCGCGAGTCCGCTCTCTGCCTCGGTTTCCCCCACCCCTCGTCCCTTTTTTCCCCACCTCAATCCCTCCGCTGACAGCTTCTGTCCCCGGCCCGGCCTCGTGTCCATCCTAGTGCCACCCGGAGTTGTCCCCTTTGGGGGGTGACCGCACCCAAGATCGCGGTCTCCACTCCAGACCGGGGCAGGCTTCCCGCCGCCTTGCAGATCCGATCTCCCCCCAGCTGGCCACGCAAATCCTGCAGGAGGCCGAAGCCGTCTCTGCCCAGATCCGCATCCCGCCCCCCGCCCAGGCTCCATCTCCCGCCCCGCCTGGTTCTCATCTTCGGCCCCACCCGCCGCAGGGTCCCGGGCTCGCCCAGCCGCCCGCTTTCGCTCACCCCTGACGCTGCCCTGTCAATGCTGCAGTGGGGCCATCCCGAAGGACCCGGCCCTTTCCCCCTCCCTGTCTCCCGGGGGCCCCGGAGGAAGTCACTCGCCTCCGTGGCAAGAATGAACCTGCTTTCGAGGAGCTGGGACTTCTGCCCAGGAGGTGTGGACTGGAGTCACCAATCCCGGGAGTCCCGTCCCTGTCCCGGGGAATCGAGCACTGTGGGATGACTTCTCTCCCAGGTGCAAACCAGGGTGTGCAGACAGCGCCGCAGGGATTCCAGGCGTAGCCAGGTAGAGAGGATTATTGGGTCCCACAAGCCTTAATGACACGTTTATTCTATCAAGGTCTTTGTCCTCTGCCTGCGGCTGGAATGGAGGCTCCTTGGACCCCTTAGAAGGTCAGTTGTGCTGAGGTTGGGCGCCCAGGCAGGCTGGAATGTGGGGTTGCTTCTAACTAGAAATGGACAGGAAGTGGCTTTCTGTATTTGGGGCGGACTGTACTTGCTGAAAGCTTTTCGACCCCCGCCCTTTGTCCTCTCCAGCTGCCCTTTCTGAAGACTTCAGGGAGGAAGTGGGGAGAGAGCTGACAAGCCGGGCTGCCCTCTCCCCATTGAACTCAGTGCCTGGTACCTGGTCAGTGACTGGTGTGGATTCTGGCTCTGAAAGAGACTTGAGGTCAAGTGTCCTCTCGGCACAATTTTAGATGCCTCGTGTAGTCGACAGCATTAGCTGTCAGTCATTTTATGCTGCCTCAGGCACCGTGTTATGAAAGCTTCGCGTGTGCCATCTCATTAAGTCCTCTCTCTCGCCCCATTCGGTAGCTGGGAGAAATGGACACGCAGAGGGGTTAGGCGGCTTCCCTAAGGTCACACAGGCTGGAAGTGGCAGAGCTGGGATTTGAAGCCCTCTCTTTTAACGCGTGACCCGAGCTCTCGCCACTGGGCTGACGGCACAGCCAGTGACATTTCGCTTTCCCTCGTCGGCTGTGATCTCTGTCCTGTATCCAGGTGCCACTTTCTCTGTAAGTATCTGGCCACCTGCCCAGCATAGGGCCTGGCTTCTCTGAGAAGGTGGCTAGGCAGCGACTGAGCCAGAGGTCCCTTTACCTTAGATGGCATTCAAGAGAGGACGGTGATTTGCGTCTTCAACGTAGAGTATTTGTGGTGTGTGTCCTGTGTACCAGGAATGTTCTAGGCTCAGGGGATGGCGGGAACTGGACAGACAGGGTCCTGCCACTGTGTGGCTGATGTCGCAGTGAGAGTCACTGGGACACTGGGCCCGATCATTCTCTGGAGTGGGGCGTCCTGGGCTCTGCAGGGTGCCGAGCAGAGTCGCCAGCCCCCACTGCTCCATGCCTGGAGCTCCCCCAGTTGTAATGACCGCAGCTGTCCGCAGACATAACCCGGTATCACCCGGTGTCCTCCGGGGGCCGACTCCTTCCCAGTCGGGCCCTCCTCTCCCACAGAGGAAGGGTTGCGTAGAATCGTCCTCCAGGCCAGCATTCTTGTCCAGGTGTCGTGATGGGGTGACCAGGTGGCAGCTGTGGATCGAGGGCTCGGGAAAGACCTCTGGAGGCTGCTTTGGGGCCCGGAGGATGAAAAGGAGGGAGTCACACAGCCACCTGGGAAGGGCGTCCGGCGGAGGGAGCGGCCAGTGCAGAAGCCGGGAGGTGGGTGTTTGGGGAGAGCAAGGTTGGCGTGGCCACCGGGAGAGGTTCGGGCTTAGGATGCTATTTCTGGCACGTGCCCCTCAGCTAGCATCCCTAGAGTCGTTTGAAACACCTGGGGATATTTTATTTTTTTAAGTTATAAAGGAAAGCAGTCTATTTGGGCTCACAGTCCTATCCTGAGGTCACGGGGCTGCATGGGGCGATGGCCACCCTGCTGGCAGACCCTGAGGCAGCACAGGGCATCACACAGCTAGAGATGCATTTCCCTCCCTGGGCTCCGTGGAAAACCACTTGGCTAAGAGAATGCAGGTTTCTGGCCAGGCCCCAGCCCTCTCGTGCATCTCCAGGCAGCATAGGACGCCCTTGGCGTTGGAGTGTCCCCGAGCCGAGCCTGGTAGGGAGGGGTGGAGGGGCAGCGTGCGCCCTCCCCACCTGCCCGCCCAGCCGCAGTTGCAGCATGGTCTCTCTGCTGCGCAGGCCCCCACCCTCCCGAGGCCCGCTGAGCGGTTAATGCGGAAGCTTAAGAAGCTGCGCCTGGACAAGGAGAACACGGGAAGTTGGAGAAGGTAAGGACTGACTGGGTGGTGGCATGGGACCATGAATGTCCAGCGGAGGCTGAGGCGGGGCAGTACCCACCGGATCCCTGTAGGAAACCCCCTGCAAGTCGTGACAGCCACAGAGGTCCTCAGACGTCAACAAGCGTCTGCTGCAGCAGGCTCGGCCCTGGTGGAAGCCGCTGGCCTGGTGGGGAGGCTGCGGGCTGCAGGGTCAGCACAATAGGCTCTGCTCCTGTTTCTCACCATGTGAAGCCATGCAGCCCACACAACTTCTCTGGGTCCATTTTCCAGTCCCAAGACAACTGTGATCTTAGGCCTTGCCTCTCAGGACATTTCACATCCTGGTCCTGTGCGGCGCAGGCGGGAGGTCAGTTCCATACCCCAGGCCCTGGCCCAGCTGCCAAGACCTCGGGGATTCCCTGATCCCTTGACTGTGGGCAACCATCCGGTACTGGTGCCCACGTTTCCTTTCACAAAACCTGGGCGGTTGAGAAGGCAGATGGGCAGCAGGGAGACCAAGGAAGTGGCGCTGGGGTACCCCAGCAACCCCATTCTGTAGAGCCTGGTTGTGAAGGCAGAGACCCTAGCTGGCCTTGGGGCAGCTTGAGAGGTCAGAGTGGAGAGTTGGTCCCCATTCGCAGCATGGCGGGGCCCTGTCCAAGCCCTGCAGAGCTGGCGCTGAGAATCTGCCTCTTCCTGCATCCCAGGACCCCTTGAGTTTCTGGTAGATGCCTGGGGATTGACCAGTCCCCACATTTGATGTACTGGTATGGACAGAGTCCCCAGAGCTCCAGGCCGGCCTTGACAGCGACTCACTTTCCCAAATAGCCGGAAGCTCTTTGCAGGTGACATCATGGGCCAGAAGGGGGCTGCCCATTGGCCAGAAGAAAGTAGGTGGCCTGGGTTAAGTGGCTTGGAATCCCCTTTCCTCTCCTTAGCTGTGTACACTCTTGACTAAGGAGCTGCGGCACAGGCCAGCACTGGCAAGGGACTTGCCTGTGCCCGTCCCCTCCCCAGCCTCTCTGCAGCCCCTGCTCTGCCTCTGGGTAGCAGAGAGGTGAGCACTGGGCCGGGCTCCTGCACCAGGCCTCAGGCTGCCTGGGAGCTCAAGCGGGAAGAGTCTGGCCACATCTAGAAGACTCCTAGACGTTTCCCGGATGTTGCGTTTCATTTCTCGGCTCCTGGATCACATTTTTGCTTGTGGGGCTCTCTGCGGTGATGAGAGGCAAGATAACGCTCTCGGGTTCTCTGCTGTGGAAATAAGTGGTGGGATTTCCACAGCGCTTCTGTACCATGCCTTGGGGCCCCGTGGGAAGTGCCCAGGATTTTCTCCTTTCTTCTGTGAGCAAGGCTTGAGTTAGAGTGGCACTGTTTGTGGGTACTTAAACTGGTCCAAGGGGCTTCCGTGGCTCGGTTTTCTGGATGTGTTGCTAAGAGCCCTTGGGCCACATGGGTCCTTTTTTTTTTTTTCCAGTCTGTTTGTTTTTGAGACAGGGTCTCACTATGTAGGTCAGGCTGGCTTCAAACTCACAGTGATCCTCCTGCCTCAGCCCCTACCCAGTGCTGCAATTACAGGCGTGTGCCACCACACCCAGCTTTACATGTGGGCTCCTAAGTGCTGTGCGGGGCTGGGCCTAGCCCTGGGCCCTGCCCACCTCCACCCACGGCTCCCCTGCTGCCCCGGAGGTGAACCCAGGCCGTTCCACATGTGACCCATGGCAGGTCACCAGGCCTCTCTGCATTTGGCTTTTCTGACCCAAGGGCTTTGTGGCCACTGATGGTCACTGGCCCGTGTCTTGGAACGTCTTAGCTGAACTAACCCTGTTTCCTCTAGCTGGAGGGCAGGCCACACGGGCTCTCTGTCCCCCCGAGCCCCTGTCCTCCAGGGCCTGGGCAAGAGGACCCATTTCTCTGCATCCTTTATGGGAGCTGGCTCTGAAGTGGCCTCTGGGGTCAGCCTGCTGCTGGGCACTCAGAGGCCGTCTGCCCAGGCGTCCCCTCCCATGTGGCTCTGTGGGTCCTGCTGCCAGGAGGCCTCTGCCCCGGGGTGCTCAGCCCGTGGGCCTCCCATGGGACACGAGTGGGAACCTCACTGGGGCTCCATCACTTTCCCTGCCATGACTTTTCAGCCAGTCTTGTCACATGTCCTGGAGGGAGCCCGGGAGCCAGGGCACCTCCACCAAACACCTTTGTCTTGCTCACTATGACTGAGAGCGAGCCCCTCTGCCTGCTTAGCCTCAGTTTCCCCTCTGGAGGGCAAGATGTCACAAGTCCAAGTGACTGAAATCCCAGGACCTGACTTTTTTTCAGTGATAGCTTCTGCCTCCTCCCCCTTTCACCCAGGCTTGTGGGGTATCTTGTTGTCAAGGGTCAAAGTCTTCGGGAACCGACAGTGCCAGAGATGAGGGCCCTTCCCTCTCTGCTCTATACTCTCCTCACCCCTCGGCCAGGGCACAGAGCATCCGGGTGCAGGCAGAGGGCCACCCCCTGGCCTCAGGTCCCTCTTTGCCAGGCTGCCCCAGTGCTTCTAAAACTGGGTCACTGTGGCCTGATATTTAGATTTCCTTAAAACAAATATTTGCTCGGCCTGTCCAATCAGGCAGTGCACTTGGCCAGCTGGTGGCAGTGAGGGGGCGGAGCAGCAGGAAGGACAGTGGTGAGGCCTTAGGACAGGTGTGGGCAGTCACCCCTCACCTGGATGGCGTTCCTGGCAGATATGCCCGCTCACCCAGGCACTCCTAGTGAACCCAGGAGTCTCTGCTGGACAGCAAGCCAACCACACGGTGACGAGGATGGCTTTTCACCTGTCCCCTCACGCCTTCATTCCGTGACTGACAGCAGGCTTAGCAAGGGATGTTTGTTCCACAGCTCTTCCCTGGAGCAGAGCCCATGAGGTGCAGGGTCCCATGTCTGGGTCTGTGGACATAGCCATGCCTGGGACAGATGTGAGGGAGGCAGGCGTTCACCAAGTAACCATGATGATAAATGTTTAAGGGAGCTCACATCGGTTTGGTGAAGAGAGTTTCTGAGGACCTGCCAGATAAGTAAGCTGAGATCTGTGTAGAAGGAGTCAAGCAAACAGGAAGAAGGTGGTCCAGGCAGTGAGGGCAGGACATGCAAAGGCCCTGGGGTGAGTGGGAGGCTAATTCCCCAGCACAGTGACGAAAGACATTGGAATTCAAAGCAACAGCCTTGAAGGCTGTTTTGTTCTGTTCTGGTTTGTTTTGTCTTGCTCGTTCTGTTTTGTTTCTGGCGGAGCTGGGCATGGAACCTAGGGCCTCGTGCATGTTAGGCAAGCACTCGCCACTAAGCCGAACTCCTGGTGCTGAGCGCCGGTTCTTATCCCGGGGTGTTTCAGGGAAGGGATCCACAGCGGTGGCGGGTCATCCAGGTGGGATACCATTTCAGTCACTCAGCCCAAAGGCAACAGTGGCCCAGCCATCAGAGGCCTGGGTGTCATGGGGAGAAGCGGACACCTTGAGGCTCAGGGGACGGGGCAGCCAGGGAGCAGTACGGACGCGACATGGCCGTCCCTTCTCACCCTCTCCCGCCCGATCCCTCTGTAGCTTCTCCCTGCATCCCGAGGGCGCCGAGAGGATGTCAGTCGAGGCCCCGCCGGCTGAACGGGGCACCACAGGCGACATGGACGACCCAGCCTCCCGCTTCCAGGTGCCGAAGCACTCGTGGGACGGGCTGCGGAGCATCATCCACGGCAGCCGCAAGTACTCAGGCCTCATCGTCAACAAGGCCCCGCACGACTTCCAGTTCGTGCAGAAGACGGACGAGGCCGGCCCCCACTCCCACCGCCTCTACTACCTGGGTAAGTGGCCCCCGTTGCTACAAGAGCCTGCACAGGCCGCCTCCCCCAGCTGCACTGGTGGCTCTGAGCCTGAGGTGGTTTCCGTAACGGGCTCCGGGGCCTCCACCTAGCCGCTGGGCCTCAGGCTCCCGGGAGGAGTGACAGGGACGCGGATGGGGCTCACTGTGGGCGGAGGCGTCGAGCAGACTCCAGGGCTCCAGGCGAGCCCCGGGTCATGTAACCACGTGGGCTGACTGCTCAGGGTGGCATGACACACGCTGCCTGCCCCGTCTTGCACCCGGATGAGAGTGCTCAACGCCAGCCACGCCCTCCTCCTCGCACATATGCCCTCTGTGTGGCACTTTTGACAACTTCTGCAGCTGTTGATGGGTCTGTGTCCCTGCTGGGCCACCAGCACCTCAGAGCAGGGACCAGACCTAAAGGGCTCCTGCGGCCTCTGCAGCCAGACCACAGCCTGTCCCCCAGCAGGTGGACAGGAAGTAACTGGAGTGTGTGCGCGCTGCCCTACTTCCCTTAAAGGCTTACAGAGCCGGCAGGAGGCGACCTGGCGGGAATCAGCCAGGCCTCTTCCTCCGAAGGCAGGTGCCGAGTGGCTCTTGACCAGAGGCTGGGTTTCTCAACTGCAGTGCTGGGGACGCTGGGACCTGGTCATTCTCTAGGAGGGCATCCTGGGCACTGTGGGGGCTGAGCCGTGTGCCTGGTGTCCACTCACTCCATGCCAGCAGCTTCCCCTAGCATGATGACCACAGTATCCCCAGACTTCACAGGGTGCTCCCTGGGGGCAGAGGCCCCCCCTGAGAAGGTAGCACTGTAGTTACTCCCCGTGTCTGCTCTCTTGTGTCGCAAGTGGCCGGCCATGTGGCCTGAGCTCCGGGGACCGCACTTGCGGGTACTCGGGCCCTCTGTCGATATCTGAATAAAGGAGCAAGTGAGTGAATTAATGCTCCTCCTGCCTGAGACTGACTGTATCCCAGTGACATAGGCCAGGGTGGACACCAGGTGGCTGTGTCTTCCCGAGGTCCCTGTGGTCCTTCGGCAGGGACAGCGGATGGTGGTGTGTGGTGAGCACAGAATTAAACAGCGATGCGGTGGATAAAGGGGTGGTGGATGTGGGCACGGCGCCCAGGTGCCCAGGCATCGGGTAGGGGCCTTTTGAGCTGGAGTAGCAGCCTGGCCGCGACACATATTCAGTGCCAGAGCCGGAAACATTCACTGCCTGGCCCTGTGCAGAGCAGTGCGTGCCAGCGCTGGCCTGGAGGAAATTGGGACCGAAAAGCCTCCAGTTTCACTTACCCAAGAGCACACCGGTGCAGCCAGTGCAGCCGGAGGACCCTTTCTCGTGCTCCGAGTGTCGTCCTGCTGCAGGTCAGTGTAACAAGTGACCGCCCAGTGAGTGGCTGCTTCATGAGACCGAAGTTCACTCTCTCAGCTCTTGAGGCCAGGAATCAGATCAGTCGCACCGAGCTGAAACCAGAGTGGCCACAGGCCCCAGATCCCTCTGAGGAGCAGGAGCAGAACCTGTCCCCTGCCACTTCCAGGTGCAGGTGGCTGCTGGTGTCCCTTGGCTGCGGTCACATCTCTGCAGTGTGTGCCTCCATGGGTCACAGAGGTGCGTCTTCTCCCACCCGGAACGCCCCCTGCTTGTCTCAGCTAAGGACGCCTGACGATTTTGGGCCCCAGCCTTAAATTTACACACATCTGCAAATACTGTCGTGGCCTACACGGCATCATTCACATCTGGGCCCCAGCACGTGGATGTCTGTCCTCGGAGTCTCAGTGTGTTCAGCGCACAGAACCTCAAGCTGGTGTGAGCCACAGAGGACACCTCGTGGTAGACACAGGGGTGGGCAGCTTACAGAAGCAGGGCAGAAGGCGCCCCCAGCCTCAGGCAAGAGAACCCTGAGCCTTCTGGGCCGCGGGCATTGGGTGCATTCTCTCTTTACGTGCCTCTGTGGTCCTGGTTCTGCAGCCTGGAGCAATAGAAGCGCCTTTTCCAGGTTTCCTGGAAAAGGAGTCAGATGGGCTGGGCGTTAAGTCAGATAGCTCAATCAGCTTTGGCCTAGACGTGTCTGGGCAGGGTGGGTGGGTCTTTTGAGACTCTCTCCAGATTTCCAAGAGAAGAAATCAGAGTGGCGCAGCGAGGGTCAGGGGGTTCGATCAGCTGTGGCCCGGGGCAGGGTGGGCGGATCCTCATGGACTCTCTCCAGACTTCAAGGAGGAATTGGATTGGTTCAGCATGTCAGATGGTCCAGTCAGCTGGCATGTTGGGAAGGGGGTGAGCAGGTGCTCTGTGGGACCGCCCCTGCAGGTAGGGGTCGGCTCCAGACAAGCTTGTGCTGGTGACAGAAGGGATCTAGAGGAGCCTAGAACTGTGCGGTCTCGCGGGGCAATGGTCACCCTTCAGTGATCCTGACCTTGTCACCTGACTGTGCAGGCAGCACTGTCTTGAATTCACACCTGAGTTCTCGAGTCACAGGGCCTGAGTTTGTACATCTTGGCCCTGGCTGGTGGCTCCGGACTAACGTCACACCCAGTGATTCCAGGTGTCAGTTCTGCCGCCGCTCTGAGTGTGGCTTGCCTCCTCCCAGACCCTCTGTGTCTTTGGCCATTGCCATTTGGGGCATGTGTTGCTTGTCACCAGCGCCCTCTGGGAGGGTCCCGGACCCAAGGGATGGAGCCCCCCCACAAGTTGGAGGCGGCAGTGGAGAGAGTGGCCGCCCCCAGCTGCAGGGGAGAGGCAGGAGCTGCTCCGGGTCCAGGACTTGGTGGGCAGTCAGAGAAGGCTGGACTCGGTTCTGCCACCATATCACGCAGGTGGCAGATCCTGCACAGCTCCAGGACTCCCTCAGAAGGGAAGACAAGGGCTCTGGGCTCCTGCATCTGGACCAAGATCCAGGAGAGAGCCCAGCCAAGCTCAGGTCATGTGGCCTGGCCACAGAGGCCACGCCAGGCAGGAACTGAATGTGGTGCTGGCGCAGGCCCGGGGCGCCTTCCACACCTGTGACTGGAGAGTGGGTGACAGCCAGCGGAGGTTGTGGTGGGGGGCAGAGCTGGGAGAGAAAGAAGCCAGAGGAGGGAAAGTGGCTGCCGCCACCCTGTGTCAAGGATCGTGGGCCCAGGCGCCAGCAGCAGCCCATCTGGGAATGTGCTGGCTTAGCCTGGTGTGAACGCTGATTAATTGGCAGCAGAAGAGCAGTGGCTCCAATGCCCTTGGTGGGGCCTTGCCTCCCACTTCCTGTTTGGAGCCCCTGGCTGTGCACATCCCTGTGTCCCTGCTGTCCCCAGGCCAAGCTGAAAAGAGGAAAAGGTTTGGTGGGGGGCTGCTTAGTGGCAGAGCACTTGCCTAGAATGCACGAGGCTGCAGGGTCAGTCCCCAGCACTTAAAAAATTAAGCCCGAGCTGGGGATTTAGCCCAATGGTTAGAGTGCCTGCCTAGCAAGCACAAGGCCCTGAGTTCGTTTCCCAGCATCAAAAAACAAAACAAAAAATTAAGCCCGAGTAGGGTGCTCTCAGAGGCTGAGGCAGGAGGATCACAAGTTTAAGCCCAGCCTGAGCAACTTAGCAAGACCCTGATTCAAAATGAAAATAGAAGTAAAAGGCTGGGGACGGAGTTCCGTGCCAAGGCCCTGGGTTCAGTCTTTAGTACCTCGAAGGTTTAAAAATAAGAGGAGTTTGAGCGGCCTACAGTTCCTGTCCCGTGTGCTGCCCACATGGTTGTGTCCTTAGAGGGGCCCTGTGCTGTTCCCCAAGCCTGTTGCACAGAAAGTGGGGAACTGAGGCACGCCGGAACTTGGCACTCAGCTTCTCTGTTCACCTCAGCAGTGAAAACAGCGCTGTTGCCTGTCAGACCTGAAACACTGCAGGTGGCAGGTCCACCATTACAGCAAGCAGGCGACGTCTGGGCGTGTGCATCCGCAGATCCAGCTGGCCGGGATCAGAGCTCCTGGGGGGGCGGGGAGTGTCCGCCCTAATTGTGTAACCTCCCTTGGCTGCATTCCCTGAAGATACAGTGTAACAGCTATGCCCGCAGCCGGTACATTGTATCAGCAAGGAAGTTTAAAGTCCTGCGGAGGAGGTTCACAGGTTCTACACTGTGCTTTTGAAAAAGTTTTTCTAAACATTGAGACAGGGTCTCACTAAATTGCTGAGTTGCCCAGGCTGGTTTTGAGCTTGCAGTCCTCCTGTCTCGGCCTCCCCGTGCTACCGAGTCATTTTATATACGAGACTTGGGCGTCCATGGAGTCTGGTATCTGTGGGGGCCTGGAATCAGCCTCCGCCATACTGAGGGGTGACTGCTGTGTCTGCTACAAATAACAGGACAGCATCTCTGACAGGAAGCCCCAGCCCGACCTCAGCGATGAGTGTGGCCTGCGGGTCACGCAGGCCACACCTGTGTCTTGCTGAGAGGTTCTGTGCCTCAAAACTCATCTAATCTGCACAAGATCTCACCTGGCAGCTATTGCTTCTGCTGTCCTGGGAAACCGAGATTGGATCACTGGTTCTCACCGGGGTGCTCTGCGATGTCTGGGGACATGCAGTGTCTGGCAGGGAGCAGATGGAACCCGGGGACGCCTCCCCACCCCAGAGACTGTCTGCCCCAGGCACACACACTGTTAGATGCGTGCTCCCCCTTCCTCCAGCCCCAGATCAGTTTCCCTGACCTTCTCCTCAGCCTCACTCAGGCATGGGTACCACGACCACCCTCCTGTTCACCCCTAATTACCATTGCCGTCATCGTCCCAGATGGGGAGACCTGGTCGCTGCAATGATGAGGCCTGGGGTCTCAAGCTCTCTGGGGGCAGGTGCGTGGATTGAGCAGCTAGCCCTCGCCATCAGAGCTGGGGCTGCACCCTGAGGCTACCACCCAGCCCCTGCCCGGTCAGCAGGGGTCCACTCCAGCTCTTCCTGTCCCTCCTAGGGATGCCTTACGGCAGCCGGGAGAACTCGCTGCTCTACTCTGAGATCCCAAAGAAGGTCCGCAAGGAGGCCCTGCTGCTGCTGTCCTGGAAGCAGATGCTGGACCACTTCCAGGTGAGCGGCGTGTGCACATGCCAGATGCCGGGGGAGGCTCTGCTCCACCAAGGGCCCCGGAAGAGCTCTTATCTCAGCAGCATCTCTGCCTCCTGTCTGCCTGGCTGGGGAGCTGGAGTCGCTGTGGGGACAGGGCGATGATTCTGTCACCCACATCATGCAGGCCCTGGGGAGGGCACAGTGCCTTTTGCATGGGTGCATTTTGTTGTTCGTGGGTTGCAGAAGTAACGTAAGGCGAGTATGGTACACACTGAGTCTCCCCCTACAGCCCAGCGCTGTCCCCACGGCTTGTCCCTGTTTTCCCCCAACTGGACCAATCTATGTTCGTGTAGCTTTAATGCTGCCCTGGGGTCTCCTTTTTATCCATTGACACCGAGCTGCAGCCTTGGCCCTGTTCGCCTTTTTCAAAACATGTGTGGAGGCTGCATGGTGGCACTTGTGTGTCATCGCAGCACTCTGGGAGGCTGAGGCAGGAGGATCACAAGTTTGGGCCTAGCCTGGGCAAGTGAATGACTTGGTGCAGCCCTGTCTCAAAATTTTAAAAAGGGCCTGGGGGTGTAGCTTAGTGTGAAGGGTGTGGGTTCAATACTCAGCACTGCAGAAAAACCACGAACAAACAAATGAACAGCGCACGTGTTGGTGGTGTTCCTCCCACATCCCCTTGTCTCCCGAATTCTACGGCTGCCCGCACTCCAGCGGGCGGCCAGGTTGGGCGGTCAGGAGTCCGGATGTTGTCCTCTGAGAAAGGAGGAATGTGTGGAGTTGGGTGTAGACGGGCTGCTGTCGGCAGGAAAGGGCTGTGTGGAGATGGGTGGCTGTGCGTGGGATCATCAGGAGAGATGCAGTGGGAGAAGCTTCCGAGTGGCCCCGGGAAGCCACTTGCCGCACCGAATGGCAGGTGGTGCTGCGTGCCAGGACCTTGGTACCTGGCGGCCCTCCGGCCCCAGGTCCTGCGTGCCCGGCAGCTCTGGTGTGGTCAGTATGGCCTGAGGCTGGGGAAGTTACGCTCCCCGGTGGGGGGTGTCTGAGTCATGCTGCCCACATGCCCGTGTGTCCCCAGGCCACACCCCATCACGGGGTCTACTCGCGGGAAGAGGAACTGCTACGGGAGCGCAAGCGCCTGGGCGTCTTCGGCATCACCTCCTACGACTTCCATGGTGCCAGCGGCCTCTTCCTGTTCCAGGCCAACAACAGCCTCTTCCACTGCCGCGACGGGGGCAAGAATGGCTTCATGGTGCGCCCAGGGACAAGGGGACACGGGAGGCTCCACAGTGAGCCCTGCCCAGACCCACGTGAATGGACAGGGCCTTCCCCTGAGCCCAGGCCCTCTGTCCTCAGGTGTCCCCCATGAAGCCTCTGGAGATCAAGACCCAGTGTTCAGGGCCCCGGATGGACCCCAAGATCTGCCCCGCCGACCCCGCCTTCTTCTCCTTCATCAACAACAGCGACGTGTGGGTGGCCAATATTGAGACAGGCGAGGAGCGGCGGCTCACCTTCTGCCACAAGGGTGAGGGCCCTGGACCCTCAGGCCCGCCCCACAGGGTCCTCAGCCCTCCTCTGCAGAAATCTGCCCGTCGGGGCATCCGGCCACATCCCACACACCCAACACTCTGTCACCGCTGCTTGCCACCCTCCCGCCCTGCCCCGCCCCGAGGCAGCACCCTCACATGTGCCCTCTCCTCCCAGGATTACCCAATGTCCTGGACGACCCCAAGTCCGCAGGCGTGGCCACCTTCGTCATCCAGGAGGAGTTTGACCGCTTCACAGGCTGCTGGTGGTGCCCCACGGCCTCCTGGGAAGGTGGGTCCCCTCCTGGACCCCAGCACAGGCCCTCCGCCCTGCTGGCCGCCCTCCACCTGTCGCTGGAAGGGGCGGGGCTCAGTGTGGCACGGGGCCCTCATCCGTGTGGTGGGCCCTGCTGCCTGTGTGTCCTTGGACCTGTGTTACCATCACATCGGGACGGGCACAGGCCCAGGAGAGCACCCAGCCTCCCTGCCCTGGGCCCACAGTGTCACTGCAGGTGGGAGCCCTTCTCCTCACTGGGGAGGGAAGGCGAGCCTTGTCCCCAGGACACTAGGATGGCCTGGTGGCCGGGCTTCTTCCTCCAAGTTGTTGCTACCCAAGGATTTGGCTATGTCTCATGATAGCTCCTTCCTTCTCTCCCTCCTCTTTCTATTTTCTTTCACTTAGTGCGTGTGTGTGTGTGTGTGTGTCTGCTCTTTTTCTTTCTTCCTTGTAGCTCTGGGGATGGCACCCAGGCCCTCCTGCGTGCTAGGCACACGTTCTACCACGCGGCTGCATCCCCACCCCTTCTTAAATTTTATTCTGGGACAAGGCCTCACTCACTTGTCCAGGCTGGGCTCAAACTTGAGATCTTCCTGCCTCAGGCTCCCGAGTAGCCAGATCACAGGTCTGCACCACCCTCCATGTCTGACTGATTTCTTTTTATAAGGACCTGAATCACCCCAGGCTGGGGCCCAGCCTGTGACCTCATTTTTTTCTCAGTCACTTCCTGAAAGGCCCTGTCTCCAAACACACTCACACTCTCAGCTCAGGGTGTTACCACAGGAATTTTAGGGGACACTGTTTGACCTATCACACCCTATGCCCTTCTGGGCCATGTGCTGTCCTTCCCGGCACACGAATTGGTCAGAGAGGTGGTGACAGGCTCTGCACCAGCCCCACAGCCCGGCACCCTCAGCAGCCTGCCCCCCCACAGGCCCCGAAGGCCTCAAGACACTGCGGATCCTGTACGAGGAGGTGGACGAGTCTGAGGTAGAGGTCATCCACGTTCCTTCCCCCGCGCTGGAGGAACGGAAGACGGACTCCTACCGGTACCCCAGGACAGGTGAGCCGAGCCCCAGGACACGTGTGTGCCGAGGCGTATGCCGGGCTCGCTTCCCTGGAGGAACAGAGGCCTTGGTGGCACGTCCCTTGGAGGCTGGCCTGCTGCCCCGGATGGCACCAGGGGCAGGGTCTCTGCTCCAGCTTGACCAGCTTGGCTGCAGACTGGATTCGTGTGGTTGGGTGCCAGTAAACTTTCCTGGGAGTTAGTCGGGCGAACTCACACACTCCTGCCACTCAGCTGCTCAGCAGGCTGAGGCAGGAGGGTCACCATGAGTTCAAGGCCAGCCTGAACGACAGTACAAAGCAAGACCCTGTATCAAAAAACAAAACAACAATAACAAAAAACATTTGGCCCACATTGCAATTTAACAAGATCCCTTTAAAAAAAAAAAAACTTTATTGAGATTTGTGTTTTAAAGAATTGAAATTTGAATTGCTTCTTGCATTCATATTAGACAAAATATTCTTCTTTTACCCTGTGTTTTAGTCTTTAACCATTTAACCATTTTACTCTTAGCTATCCTCAAACAGGAAGCAGGCAGAGTTAGCCTCCGGGCCGCGGTCTGTCAAACTGCCAGCCAGGTGTGACTCCAGTGTCCACCTTACGGGCGCCGTCCCCCCCTCGTCCTTCCCCTGCTCCCGTCACCGTCTGTCCTGGCTCCGCCTTTGTGCTCTGGCCCCCTGCAGTCCTGTGTGCTTTTCTCGTTAGCAGTACTGGGGATTGAGCCCGGGCCTTTGCACTGAGCGGCATTCCCAGCCCCTTTTTATTTGCATTTGTATTTATTTATTTTTTTCATTTCTTATTTCGAGACAGGGTCTCGCTAAGTCACAAGGTTGCCCAGGCTGGGCTTGAACCTTCAGTACTCCTGCCTCAGCCTCCCAGAGTGCTGTGATGACAGGCCTGGCCCACCACGCTCAGCTTCTGGCCTGTGCTCTTAAGCAGTAAAATCAAGTGTCACATACCTGTTGGGAATATAGTCCCTACGTCAGAAAGTCCCTGCCTGTGGGACGTTCTGCTGAACCTTCGGATACTCACATACATCGTCCCCCGCCCTGCTGACTCACCTCCCTGTGACCACCCTGTGGCCCTAAACATGCAGCAGTCACACCGTCCAGGTGCACACTCAGCCCACTTTTGCTTTCACAGGCAGCAAGAATCCCAAGATCGCCTTGAAGCTGGCTGAGTTCCAGACTGACAGTGAGGGCAAGGTACGGGCGCCCACACAGGCCAGGAAGCTGCCAGACACGGCGGGCTGGCTGGTGGGTGGTGGGGCGGGGCTGGGGTCCACACGCTGCCTTCTGCCCAGGGATACCACTGCCATCAGCAGCTTCCACATGGAAGCCCGGCACAGGAGTGTCCCCAGAGTGGGGACCTGCAGACTCAGCACAGGCCTCTGTCCCTGTGTCTTGGGCAGGTCGTCAGGGTCACCTCCCTGGCCCATGGCTTAGGCAGGCTCAAGGTGCTTCTCTGTTCCTCAGTGGCATAGAGTACTAGGTACTCACCACCCAGGAAGTCACTCTTCGGGCCTCAGTGCCATGGGGTAGCAACAAGCAGCAAAAAAACATCATTGTCTGGAAACTGAGTGGTCACTGGCAGACAGATGCTCTGTGATGCGTCCTCCCCGCCCCTCCACCCTGCATGTCCTTCTCCATCTGTCCTGCTTTCCCTGGGACCCCTGGCAGCTGCCCACCGATAGGCCCCCCAGACTTGCAAGCCCTCAAGATGAAGAGGCAGCTGGGAGGGTGGGCAGCGTCATGCAGGGGGCCGCTCCCAGGAACGCACTGGTCGGGGGGGCACCAGGTGTCTAGAGGACCCCACCTCCAGGGACAAGAGCACAGACAGGCCAAGGACACACTGGCGTGGTTTGTAAAATGACAGCTGTGTGATGCTTCAGGGAAAATGTGACGTAAAATACATGCATTTTGATAATCTGAGGGTGGGGTTTATTTTTGGCATAATTGGCCACCTCACTAAACCTCTTCTGCATTCTTTTTCTTTCTTTTTTGAGACCAGGTCTCACTAAGTTGTCCAGGCTGGACTTGAGCATGCAGTCCTCTTGCCTCAGTCTCCCAAGTAGCTGGGGTGACGGGCATGTGCCACCCCACCCAGCTCTTCTGTGCTCTTTAACTCCCATAGAGTGACTGTCCCAGTCCACGAGGGCCACTGTAGCAAGTGCGTGGACAGGGCCTCTCCCATGTGTCGTCTAGCAGTCCTGGAGCCGGAAGTCCAAGGTCAGGGTGTCCGGGTCAGGTGAGGCTCCTCCAGGGGCTGAGCAGGAGAGCATCCTGCCCCCTGCCCAGCCCGCAGGCAGCCATCCACTGTGTCTCTGCTGCCGCTCTCTCGAGCTGTCTCTGTCCCCAGCTGTCCCTTAGAAGGCACCAGGGTGACTGGATTCAGGTCCACCCTACCCACCTGACCTCATCTCTACCCAGGACGCTTTAGTGAGTGCATTTCCAAAGCAGGCGCCCCCTGAGGTCCCAGGGTCACATCGCCCGCATCTGCATTCTGAAGTGTGGACGGCAGCACGTGACAGCCCATCTCCCCACAGATCGTGTCCGCCTGCGAGAAGGAGCTAGTACAGCCCTTCCGCGTGCTCTTCCCCAAGGCGGAGTACATCGCCCGGGCTGGCTGGACGCGCGACGGCAAGTAGTGAGTGACTCAGGGCCTGGGGATGGACAGGGCGGGGCCTGCTCTGTGCCTTCGGTGCCCTGGTGACAGCTCTCCTCCTTGCCTGCCCGTGTCCTGGAGTCCCCACGCTCAGCCAGGCAGGGGACAAGACCCTGGACCTCCCACTCCTGGGGTTGGTGGCTCCGGGACATTTTGAACGTGTTTCACAAGCTGAGGTTCAAACCCACAGAGTTGGTACCCTCAGACACCAGCTCCAGGCCCCGCCCTCACCCCGGGCCACAGGTCACCCCCTTTTCTAGTATAGGCCAAGAGCTCAGCATAGCTCTTACATGTTTATTTTTTTGTTGGTGCTGGAGTTGGTGTTTTTCGATTTGGTTTGATTTGGTTTTTGGGGGTTTTCTGAGACAACCTCACTGTGTAGTCCAGGCTGCCCTTGAACTCAGGGCGATCCTCCTGCCTCAGCCTCCTGAGTGCTGGGATGACAGGTATGCCGCCCACCCGGCCAATGGCTTTCAGGGTTCTGACTGACAAGGGGGCGGTTCCAGGGCAGAAGGTTCTATCTCCCGTGAAGCACAGGAAGCTCACCCCTTCTGCCCCTCGCGGCCTGTGCCGCTTTCATGCTGCAAGGGCGGAGCTGAGCCACTGCGAGAGCTGCTGCGTGGCCCACACGGCCAGAGCGAGTCCTCTGTGGCCCCGCGGTCTCCCTGCCCGGGGTCTCTTAGCCCCTCGCCAGCCGGCACCAGCTCAGCACCACGGGCCTGGGCTGGATGTACATCTCCCTGGTGCTGCTGCTTCTCTGTCTTTGTTGCTCACTCTCTATATGGAAGAGCCTCTTTTCTACTTGTGGTGTTGAGGGGCCAGGGATTTAGCTCAGTGGTTCGAGTGCTTGGCTTGCAAGCGCAAGGCCCTGAGTTTGATCCCCGGCACAAAAAAAAAAACACAAAAAACAAAAACAAACTACTTGTGGTGTTGACCTGACTCTCAAGATAAATGGAAGCTGAAAAGTTTTCCACTTAGCTGGGCACCGTGGCACATACAGGTCATCTCAGCACTCTGGGAGGCTGAGACAGGAGGGTGGCAAGTTCAAGCTCAGCCTGGGCAACTTAGTGACTTAGCTCAAAACAGGAAATGAAAAGGCCCTGGGCTCCATCCCAGTGCCATAAACAATGTGTACCTGAGATGAGGGGTTGTGGAGACGGAAAACACGCCACATGTGTAAAACGCTGCCCCAGGCCCTAGTCAAGTAGGAGGTGGTTTCTGGAGCCCTCACTGAGGGTGACCGTCTCGCCCCGTGTCCCCAGCGCCTGGGCCATGTTCCTGGACCGGCCGCAGCAGCGGCTGCAGCTCGTGCTCCTGCCCCCAGCCCTGTTCATCCCGGCCCCTGAGAGTGAGGAGCAGCGGCTGGCCTTCGCCAGGGCCGTCCCCAATAATGTCCAGCCGCACGTGGTGTACGAGGAGGTCACCAATGTCTGGATCAATGTAAGTGGGTGCGGGCTGCTTCTGTCCTGGTCCCCGAGGGGCAGGCCGGCGATCCCCTCTTGACCCATCTCCTCTCCTGCCGTCCAGGTCCACGATATCTTCTACCCCTTCCCCCAGCCCGAGGGGTCTGAGGAGTTCTGCTTCCTGCGGGCCAACGAGTGTAAGACCGGCTTCTGCCACCTGTACAAAGTCACTGCCCTCCTGAAACCCACTGGCTACGACTGGACGGAGCCCCTCAGCCCCGGGGAAGGTGAGCGGCCCACTGAGGGGCAGGCTGGAGCAAGTCCTGCCAGGGCTCACCAGAGGCAGCACACCTTGGATCCCAGCGCAGCGGCTCCCGAGCACCCACTGCACCCCAGGCCCTTTGCACAGCCAGGGGCCTGCAAACCACAGACCTGCCCCTGCCCTCGCACGGCATGCTGGGTGGGCCCAGGGCTGTGCGCTCGTCTGCAGATGGCTGCGGCTCCTGTGCACCCTGAGGCAGAGCTGAGTGGTGAGAGCGGGAAGCTGTGTTGTGCACAGCTGCCAAGTTACTCTGGCCCCCAGCAGAAGGCCGGCCACTGCTACACCCCAAGGTTGGAGCGGCATGAAGAGGCCACAGTCAACCTGGTCTTCTGGGAAGTTCTGGCAGAGGAGATGGCAGGGCTCTGGGCACAGACGCTGTCCTGGAGTGAGGGTGCACAGGGAGCGGTCAGAGCCCGGGGCCTTCAGAACAAAGGTCAGGAGGACTCTGGAGAGCACACTGTAAGATAGCGACCTGCAGAGGTGATAGAAGGCCCATGACACAGCTGCCAGAGGCCTGGGGCAGGACGGAGCCCAGCAAGGTGCAGGAGCAGCAAGGACGCCGAGGGAGGAGGGGCAGGGAGGGGACGGGTGGGTCTTGCAGGGCACTGTGGGCTGCAGGGAAGACTCTGGCTCTGAACCCAAAGGAAGCAGGAAGTCGTCAGTTTTTCATGAGTTCAAAATGACTCCTGGTTTATGTGTGGCACTCAGGCCAAGGGGTGAGGCGAGGTGGCCGATCGCAGCAGTGGGCCTGGGCTGTCCCCATGCCTGTGCTGTGACAGCGGAGCCTATACTGACAGCCGGGGGAGTCGGTGTGGGCGCCCAGGGGGTTCTGAGGTGTAGCCTGAGACAGGTGTTCTCAGGGACCATTTTGGGGGAGGAGGACCCAGGGCTGGCTTGTGGACATGTACAAGGTGCTTCATGGCAGAGCAGGTGTGCAGGTTGGCGACAACCCCAGGACTCCAGGGGCAGAGCGATTCCCCATGGGAGTGTGGACACCCTCCCACCTAGAGGGCGTCCCCGCCTTCGCACAGGATGCAGCCTGTCTGGTCATGGGATCCGGGCACCGGCCAAGGTCCTGCGGAGTTGGCACCATGGACACTGGGGCTGGGTGTTCTCTGAGGGTGCTGAATGATATCCCACCTCCACGCGCTCCATGCCAGAAGCTCCCCTGTCTTTGACAGCCACAGATGTCCCCAGGCATCACTCAGGCTTCCCTGGGGCTGGATCATACTCCTGAGCCCCACAGCATAGAGCCAGTGCCCCAAGCGACCTGAAGCAGCCAGCCGCATAGCGGACAGGGACTGAGTGTGATGGCATCCACGAGCGTGGGAAAGGGGTCCTTGGGAGACCAGGGCCAAGAGATGGCTGCCATGATCCAGGTCGGTCTGCCGGGTTCGCACGGCCGGCAGAGCGAGCGCCCTGCAACCAGAGCTTTCCTAGACCCGGTGGCGCTGTGGCCTTCGGGCTGCCCGGCTGGCCTGAGAGCTGTGCCCACGTGCCCAGGGGGGTGCCCGGGAGATCTGGCAGCAGCGCTCAGCCCTTCCAGGGCGCCTCGGGCCCAGGTGGCCTCCCAGCTTCAGAAGTTGGCACACGTGCCCTGCTCAGGCGGCATCATGTGGCTGGTGGCCCTAGATGGTGACTGAAGAGCTGAGCAGACAGGACTTGAGCACCCCGCAGTGAGATGAGGGAACCCAGCCCCGTGTGGGGACGGAGGTCAGGAGGGCTCCGGGAGCCTGGCTGGCTGCATGAGGAGTGGGGCAGGTGGGGGGTGTGTCGGGCTGACACCATGCAGCTTTTCCAGTCACATGAGGGACAGCAGGCAGGAGAGGTGTGTGGGCAGGAACCTCGGGCCTTCAGACACTCGCTCCAGTCTGGGTCCTTGGGGTGTCTGGGGCAGGAGCTCAGCACAGGGGCCTTAAGGGGGCATCAGAAGTGAGGCCAGCCAACCCAGGCCCAGAGGGGACTGTGTGAGTCTGTCTCTCGTGCCCCTCGTAAGCCTGGCAGCCATTCCCCACCCACAAGCGCATCAGGTCCAGGTGGCCGAGTCTGGCTCCTGCCAGGAACCCAGTGAGGGACAGTCCCCTCTGCCCGGCCTCACAGCTCCGCAGCCCCAGTTCACCGCTGCCCGTCCCGTGTGACTGCACAGGAAACTCCCTCCCAGGCTCCCTGGCGACGGCTGCCTTTGGGCCCCTGTAGGTCCGGGAGGAACTGCACCGTCACAGCTGAGATCTCTCGGTCCACCTCAGACGCGTGCCCACAGCACCCCGTGTCATTGTCCTCCCAGGGCCAGTTCCAGGCAACATCTGTGCCCCAGCCCCAGTGAAAGGGGTGCTAACAGCCCAGCCGAGCCTCACTGCCATCAGTCTGGGTGCACAGAATCCCTGGGCCCAAGAGGTCACGGCTGGGCCCGAGAGGTGGTTCCATGTCACATCTGTGAACATGAATGTCGTTTGGCCTTCAGAAAGTTCTGAACTTAGTCAACTCCCACAAAACCCAGATTCCTGTTTTTTTGTCCAAGAGGCAGGAATGACCCTACGCACAGCTTGGGTGGGGTGTGGCCTCTGCGCCTCCGTGTCCTCATGTCGCTTCCTCGGTTTCCTTCACCTCTTCCCCTTTTCTCCTTCCAGATGAATTTAAATGCCCCATCAAGGAGGAGGTGGCACTGACCAGCGGGGAATGGGAGGTGCTGGCCAGGCACGGCTCCAAGGTACTTGCGCCCTGCACGGCCGGCCCCTCGGCCCGCATGCGCCCGTGTGCCTGTGGCTTCTGTCCCCCGCCGCCCACTTCTCCCTCCTGCTCCGCTCCCTCCCGGCCTGAGTCCAGGGCTCCGAGTCCCCCTCGTCGGGTTGAAACCCCAGCCAGGTCCTGGCATGAAGCCTGAGCTCATCCCTGGTGCCGCCTGGGGGTTCAGGTAGCCCCTTGCCCTCCTCGGAACCTTCTCTCCCTGTGAGAGTGGGTTGGCGGGGTATTTGAGCCTCCCATGGAATCGAGGATGTCAGGCAGCATCCCCCATAGCCCACCCGACCCAGCCCTGCAGGTTCTCCGGCAAAGGCGCAGCCGCAGGACGAGGTCTGCCTCACTTCCCCACACCGTCACCCTGTCAGGACAAATGACAGAAACTTGGGCTTGCACCACAGGGTCTTTCCTGGGCTTCAGTTTACAAAAGTCTACATGTTTTCCTTTTCTTTCTTTCTGTTTTTTGAGACAGGGTCTTGATATGTAGTTGAGGCTGGCCTTGAACTCACTATATAGCCCAGGCTGGCCTGGAATTCACAGGGATCTTCCTGCCTCAGCCTCCCAAGTGCTGGGTTTGCAGGTGTGTGCCACCACACCCAGCTAAAATTCCACATTTTCTAGGAGTGTTCCTCACGCCAAACTTCTAGATCCTTCTCTTATGCCAAGCAAACAGATCCTGGATCCCTCCCTTATGCCAAGCACACAGATCCTGGATCCCTCCCTTATGCCAAGCACACAGATCCTGGATCCCTCCCTTATGCCAAGCACACAGATCCTGGATCCCCCACACACACAGAGCACACAGCCCTCCTTTGTGCTCCTCCAAACACTTTGCGCGTCTTCATCCCTGTGTTCAGGGGCTTCTTGGGTAACTTGCTTGAGAGCAGCTCCTAGCAGCCTCATTGATGGTGTCTTTTTTTTCTCTCTCAGTATCCAGGATTGAACCCAGGGCTTTTGCACCCTTTGCACTGACCTAAACCTCTAGCCTTTATTATTCTTTTTTTTGAGTCAGGGCCTCACTAAGTTGCCCAGGTAGGATTTGAACTTGTGATCTTCCTTCCTCGCCTCCCTGTGGTTATAGGTGTGTGCCACCGTCCCCTGCTGCAGGCTGTGCCCTCTGTGGACAGTTTTGCTTGCAGAGTGCTGGGTGGGCCCACAGTGACTGTTCATATCCCTATCTCTGCCCATCCGAGAAGCCACCCCTGGCCCCGCCCCAGAAGGCCCCGTTCCCTGCTTCTTCCCATACCACCCGGGCTCGGGTCTCCCCTGGCATCAGCCACTTGCGCCAGCCTCTCTAGTCAGGGCAGGCGCATCCTCAATCCCGTGGGACTCTGGGGTCCTTTTCAGGGGACTGGTCAGAGCAGGTACCCCCTCAGCAGCTCTGTGTCCTTCTGGGACAGTCCTGGTCTAAGTGCCCCCAGGAGCCATGCTGGGTCTCCATGGGGCCAGAGGGACAGGCTAAGTAGGCTGAGTGGGTCTTCACAGCTCCAAGGGACTGTCCAGGGCCTGCACTATGATTCAAGCCCTTCCCACGGGCACAGGGCCACTAGGGGAGGGGCCAGAAGCCCTGGCCCGGCCTGGTGCTGGTCACAGGAGCCCCGTCCCCCGCAGATCTGGGTCAATGAGGAGACCAAGCTGGTATACTTCCAAGGGACGAGGGACACGCCGTTGGAGCACCATCTCTACGTTGTCAGCTATGAGACGGCCAGCGAGATCGTGCGCCTTACCACACCCGGCTTCTCCCACAGCTGCTCCATGAGCCAGGTAGGCACTGCCCAGCGTCCCTGTCCCCAAGGCGGGTGCCACACTGACTGTACAGCCATGGCCAGGGCCAGGTTGCAGCTCCCAGGGAGGGGGGCAGAGCCGCCTGCTGCCTCGGAATGACTCAGAGCCTCAGGCCACAACAGGGATGCGGCCTGTCCCATGGACGAGCAGGTGGCTGGGAGGTCCTGGTCCGTGTGGAAGCAGGGAGAGGTGTCTCGTGGGAGGAGGTACACTCGGGGAACGGCATGGCAGTGTGAGTTTCCTGGTGTGAGCACCCACCCCGCCACCCGCAGAACTTCGACATGTTCATCAGCCATTACAGCAGTGTGAGCACCCCGCCCTGCGTGCACGTGTACAAGCTCAGCGGCCCAGACGACGACCCCCTGCACAAGCAGCCGCGCTTCTGGGCCAGCATGATGGAGGCGGCCAGTGAGTAGCGGGAGCCCCAGGAGCCCGTCCGGCGGGGCTCCCATTGTCAGGAGCTGGCGAGCAGCCAGGACCAGGTGGGTGGCGGGCAGGTCCGGGGGTGAGAGGTACAAGGACCGGCCAACTCAGAACCCGCGGCTCCCCGTGTCTCACCCCTTCCTTCCTCCCGACCCGGGAGGCACGGGCCGCGGCAGGCATAGTGCGACTGTCCTTGTACACAGAGGCTCTGGTTTGCTGGGCATGACGTGACCCAGCACTCAGGAGACAGAGGCAGGAGGAGCGCACCAAGCTCGAGGCCGGCCCGGTCCCCATGCCTCGGGACAAAATAAAAAATAAAACAGAAGCCGTAGTTTTGGGTTAACAGGAACCCTCCTGGCACTTGGCCCCAGAGCTGGAGGACAGGGCCTTGGCAGGGTATGGGGACAGCCCTGGGTGACCGAGGGGCTGCTGGTGGGACTCCCAGCCTGTGCCGGGTTGAGACCCCTGGCCGGGAATAGGGTGAGGCGGCCACACAGTCACACTGTGTCCATGGCCATGTCTGCCCATAGCAGCCACATGGAGACCTCTGGTCTGGTGCCTTACGATAAGTTGCCAACCCAGATCTGTGTTATGGTTGATTTTCCTTTAAATTGGCTCATATTCTTTACCTAAAAAAAGATACTCCAGAGTAAACCTCGGCCCCACCATCTCGATTGGACAACCAGTGTCGCTTTGCAAGAAATCAGTTAGAAAGCTAGGCATGGTGGTGCACACCTGTCACCCCATCGCTCCGGGAAGCTGAGGCAGGAAAGCTCAGGTCCCACCTTGGCAACTCAGCAATATAATAAGACCTTGTTTCAAAATAAAAAGTAAAAAGGGCTGGGGATGGAGCTCAGTGCAAAGACCCAGGGTTCACTATTCACAACCACAAAAAAGAAAGGGAAGAAAGCGAATAAACTCAGTGAGCAGCAGCCTGTAGATGAGCTGTCTGTCATACTCCAGGGCTGGGGTCGCCCTGGCGGGTCAGCAAGGTCAGGGTTGGCCATGCAATGTCATTCTCCCAGGGTGGGGAGGAGCAGGGGCAGCTGGGAAAGGACAAGCTTTCTCAGCTCTGCCCTCCGTCCAAATGTTCACACTTGTTTCTCCCAGCGGTGTCCCCCATCAGCAGGGCTTCCCCTTGGGTCATCTGCAGACCTTTTCTCCTCTGGCCCCCTGACTCTCACTTAAATCCTCGGGAAGCCCAGAGGAAGAAGGCACCTGGGGCCCCCCTCCGGGGCTTGGGTGAGGCACAGAGCTCGGCGACAGCTGCATGTGTCCAGCTGGGCACCTCTGCTAGGAGGTCACAGGCGCCCCCTCCCGCAGGCTGCCCCCCAGACTACGTGCCCCCCGAGATCTTCCACTTCCACACGCGGTCCGATGTGCGGCTCTACGGCATGATCTACAAGCCGCACACCCTGCAGCCGGGCAAGAAGCACCCCACCGTGCTCTTTGTGTACGGGGGCCCCCAGGTGGGTGTGCCTGTCCCCTCTCATTCCGTCCCCTCCCGCCTGGTGCCCCTGGTGCGACGCCCACCGCCCTCCCTCCCGCAGGTGCAGCTCGTGAATAACTCCTTCAAAGGTATCAAGTACCTTCGGCTCAACACACTGGCGTCCCTGGGCTACGCCGTGGTCGTCATCGACGGCCGGGGGTCGTGTCAGCGGGGGCTCCGATTCGAAGGAGCCCTGAAAAACCAAATGGTAACTTCCTGCCTCAGTCGCTCCGGGCCCCGTCCATGTTGGGAAAGGGCACCCCAGGTCTCTCGGGGCGGGCTCTGGGCCCCATCTGCAGGACAGTCCCAGCCGGGATGACGTTAGTGAGGCAGCATTTAGAACCAAGCAGGGACCCCGCCTTGGTGCTCAGCTGAATGTCCCGGCCGCCTGTGTCTGGGCACGTGGCCCTGGGGAGGCCAACACGGCAGGCAGGACAGGCCGGGCCCACAGGGAGTCCAGGCCGGGCGGACAGCGATGGCAGGTGTAGTCATGGGGTGATGAGAGACAATGAAGATCATGATTGTGGTCTCCCTCCATTCCCACTGCTCCATCAAGATACCACAGCTTGGGTAATTTAAGAACACAAATGTGTCTCCCTGTTCTGGAGGAAGGGCTGCCGGATCCAGGCGCCCGCAGATAGTTGTGTGCGGAGGGCTGCGCTCCTCTTCCAGGATGGGACCTGGCTGCTGCACCCTCTGGAGGAAGGGATGCAAGGGGCAAAAAGGGACAGTCTTCCTCCATGGGCCCTTTTATGAGGGCCCCTGACCCGTCCTGAGGGGGAGCCCTCCTGACAGGGCCCTCCTGAGGCCACACCTCTCAGTGCTGCCCCAGGGCGTTGAATTTTGGAGGGCAAACCACCCAGTGCTTGGCAGAGGTGACGGTGGATTGTGGCGACAGTGGGGGGCCAACCAAGCGTTGGCATAGGCTCCCACCACTGTGTCTCCTCGTGCCCACGCTTAACTGGGCACGCTGACTGTTAGATCCTGTTAACACGCCCACCTCAGGGCCAGCGGACTGAGGCCCAGGGTGGGCCTGTGACTCCAAGAGTCATCCAGGAGGCCAGCGGCACGGCAGGGCCGTCACCCCCATAAAAGCCTAGCAGGGTCCAGGATGGGGGGACCGCTCCTGATCTCAGGAAGCAGCCTGATCGCAGGGCCAGAGGTGGGTGCTGGGGGCCCTGGAGGAGGCCACTGAGCGTGCCGGCCCCGCCCCCAGGGCCAGGTGGAGATCGAAGACCAGGTGGAGGGCTTGCAGTTCGTGGCTCAGAAGTACGGCTTCATCGACCTGAGCCGTGTAGCCATCCACGGCTGGTCCTACGGTGGCTTCCTGTCACTCATGGGCCTCATCCACAAGCCGCAGGTGTTCAAGGTAGGCCCCGCCCCCCGCCGGCCCCACCCGCCCGCTCGCTCGCGGCCCCGCCCACACCACTGAGTCCAGCCGGGGGCTCCTGCACCGGGGGCCTCGCCACGTGGCTGTTTCTCCGCAGCAGCCCCACGGGGCCGAGCCCCCCTCCTCATTGCCCGCCACCGCCGACCCCAGGATGGCATCCGGCCGCACAAAAGCCCCAGCCCGCCGGCAGCTCTCTGTGGGAGGCTGAGCCCGGGACCCCGGCCTCGGATGGGCAGAGGTGGGGCATGGTGTGGAGAGCTTCGGGGAGGGGGCCCCGGCCGGTGAGGCAGTCGGGGCACGGGGCGGCGGCCACGAGGAGGAGGAGGAGGAGGCGGGCCGGGCCCTCCGTGTCCTCCTGCCGCGCCCTCCTCCCTGGAGCAGCGCACAGCCCCAAGGAAAGCCCTGGGGACACCCGGCCGGGGTCCCCTCCCTGCCACTCGCATGCATGACCAGCCCCACGCCTCCGGGGAGGCCCGGACAGCGGGCAGCGCTGCTTCTGGACCCGACGCCTGTCTCTCTCCTCTTCCCCTCCTGCCCACTGTGTCCGCAGGTGGCGATCGCAGGCGCGCCGGTCACCGTGTGGATGGCCTATGACACGGGCTACACGGAGCGCTACATGGACGTGCCCGAGAACAACCAGCAAGGCTACGAGGCGGGCTCCGTGGCCCTGCATGTGGAGAAGCTGCCCAACGAGTAAGGCCGCCCCTGGGCCTGCTAAGACAGAAGAGAAAGTCGCTCCACTTCTCACTCTGTTCCTTGCTTCTCCAAAGCACTCGGCCACAAGAGTTGCTGTTGTTTGTCGCATTAGAGATTGAACCCTGAGCCTTCGAGCTCCAACCTGTTCTTTTTATTTTTATTATTTTGGGGGGGCTGGGGCTCGAACTCAGGGCCTTGTGCTTCAAGGCAAGCGCTCTAACCACTGAGCTAAATCCCCAGCCCTTGTTCTTTTTATTTTTTGAGACAAGTTTTCCCTATGTGGCTAAACCGCCCTGGCAGAGCTTGAACTGCGACCCTCCTGCCTCAGGCCCCCAGTGTGCTAGGATGACAGGCGTGCGCCACCACGCCTGGCTGTGCTGCCTGAATGTCGCAGTGGGCTCCCTGACCAGAACGCCTGTCTCGGGCGCTGACACTCTGTGCCCTGAGACACAGGCACCCAGAGGTCCCCTTTGCGCTTTGGCCTTGGTGGCCTTCTCTGGTGTGTCCCCATCTGGCTGGTGACCTGGGGTCTCACAGTCACCTCCGGCTTCGCTAGAGGCCCTCCCGGGGACCTTTAGAGCGCTGCCCGTGCTCCAGGACTACGCTAAATCACAGCCTGACGGACGCCGCCAACCTCGACCACCAGCAGGGGGCGCGAGCGTTCACGTTCCCATCTACCAACGACTCCGCGGACAGCGCAGAGTAGCCACTGCCACGGGGCCACTGGTGCCACTAGGCATTATTCTGGGACCAGAGAGGTGTCAGGGTGCAGGACACTGCAGAGGCGACAGATGCCACTGAATCCTTCGCCTCAAAACAGTTACCTTAGATTAAGTGAATTTGACTTCAGTAGATTCTTTTGCAAAAGGACAAAATAAGCCAGGCGTGGTGGCATATGACTTGTCATCCCAACACTGGGAGGCTGAGGCAGGAGGATTGCATGTTCGAATTCAGCCTGGGCATTTTAACAAAGCCCTGTCTCATAATTTTAAAATGAAATTAAATTTTTTAAAAAATTAAAAGAATAAATTCTTTTGGGGGAGGTGCTGGGTATCGAGTTGAGGACCTTGTACTTGCTAGGCAAGCGCTCTACCACTGAGCTAGATCCCCAGCCAGGCATGAACTCTTTCTTCACCCTGGCCACTTTTCATGCGCTCCGCAGCTGCAGGTGGCCAGCGGGTGCCCGGGTAGGTTTAGAACGCTGTCACCCCAAAGTTCCCAGGGTGTGCCTCCTCCCCCTCCCTACGTGGAAGCCAGGGTGACCCCGCCCGCCCGCTGTGCCACACTGGGGCTGGGACTGGCCCAGCGACCCGGCCTCAAACCCCTGCCCCGCCCCGTCTTCCAGGCCCAACCGGCTGCTGATCCTCCACGGCTTCCTGGATGAAAACGTGCACTTTTTCCACACAAACTTCCTCGTCTCGCAGCTGATTCGGGCGGGGAAACCTTACCAACTCCAGGTGTGTGGCTGCTGGCCCCGCGGGCCTGCTGGGGAAGGACGTCAGGCTTCCGAGGGTGTAGGAGCAGCTCGGAGACCAGAGAGCTGGGGCTGGGCCGAGGCGGGGTGGGGGCGTGGCCAGGTGATTGGCAGGGTCAGCTGGGCGGGGCCTCCGGCCAGGTGGGTGGCTCTCGGGGATGGGAGGCGGGGCTTAGGGAGGTGGGGGTCCTCAGTAAGGGGTGGAGCCAGGAAGGCTTCAGTGCGGGTGCGTCTGAGGTGACGGGGCAGGGCTGTTTCCGGAGGCAGTAGGGCCCTGAGGACGGAGTTTCCACCTGTTGCCTTTGAACACATGAGGGAGCAGGGTCGCAGAGCGGCAGGGACAGCCTTCCAGGAACCAGGGTTTGGCAAGTGCTGCCAGGATGCCCAGGGAGGGAGAAGGAAGGCAGAGTCCCTGTCTGGGGAGGAGCTGCGGAGGCAGGGGCACTACCCCCATCTCGGCCGTCCTGATGGCAGGTTGGCGACTCCCTGCGGAGGTCTAGGCTGGGGACCGTGTCCTCGGATTTGGGGCCCATCCAAGGATGGGTGGAAGATCAGGGTAGAGGGGAGGAGGCCGGTGGGCGGCCTAGTGCCATAACTTCCCAGGGCAATGGGCCATCTGACATCTGTGGGCCCAGAGAGGAGGGGACGGATGGTCCACAAACCCCGGATCGGACCAGCACGGTGGCGCACACCTGTCGTCCCAATATTCTGGGAGGCTGAGGCAGGAGGATCACAAGTTCCAGCCCAGCCTGGACAACTCAGAGACCTGAACTGTCTCTCAAAATAAAAAATAAGGGGCTAGACATGTAGCTCAGTGTGAATGCCCTGGGTTCAATCTCCAGTACAAGAAAGAAAGAAAAAGAAGAAGAGAAAGGGAAAGAGAGATGGACAGGGCAGGAGAACCGCCTCACTGGCAGGAGGAGGGAAGGAGTGGGCCCCTGGCCCTGATGCCGGCCAGCCCCATAAGACAGAGCCAGGTCATTTGGGAACCTCCGGCTCGTGTCACACCTGTCCCTCCAGCCCCAGGAGCAGCAGAGAACTGTTGAGACTGGATTCATGGCCAAAAGTACGACAGGTGCCCCTGTCCATCCACCCAACGACCCAGGTGTCGGCTAGTCTGGGTCTCAGAGGCCTGGACAGTCCCGTGGGCGCAGCCCTGACACCCACTGGTGGCCACGTCCCCTCACCTGGCAGGAGGGCCCAGAGAACACAAGTCCGAATTGGTTGCTACCTTGGGGGCCAGAGCTCAGCCCTCGCAGTTCAAATAGGGTCAGTGCTGCAGCAGGGTAGCCAGAGGCCAGGGCAGCAGAGGGCTGAGCCCCAGAGCCTCTGAGGACCCATGTGTGGCACTCAGCTGGCCGGGGGCAGGAGAGCCGGGCGCCTCCCTCAGCCTGCCTGTCACACCTCCAAAAGTGGCACATCTCGTAGGCCTTGCTTTCCTGAGCCCCGCCACCAGCCCATGGCGTCTGTATTCTGCACCCCACTTCCA
>PVJO010017046.1:0-40243 GCA_004026905.1 Hystrix cristata | reverse complement strand
GAGCTTGAGGTCTAAGGAATACAGGGACCTGTGTGATGACAATATGACTAATAGCAAAGGAAGATCTACTACTAACAAAACAAGCGATGGTCCAAGTGGTGGGGGAGGTTTTGTAGATTGGACTTTACATTTAAATGCAATTCAGTCTGATAAGTTTTTAAACTTGCTGTTGAGTATGGTTCCGGTGATTTACCAGAAAAACCAGGAAGACAGGCATAAAAAAGCAAACGGCATTTGGCAAGATGGGTTATCGGGTACAACACAGACTTTCAGTAACAGATCGGAGCAACACCTGGAGTATCACAGTCTCTCCGAGCCTGCTTTTCACAGCAGTGATGGGCACTCGACCTCGAGCTGCAGCCCCAAGTATGATGACTATGCCAGCTATAACTACTGTGACGGCAGGGAGGCCTCGGAAACCACTGCCATGCTGCAAGATGGAGATCTGCCCAGCGCAGCTGACGACGATGTGATTGTGGAAGCAAGCCCCAAGTTACCAAAGGAGTCCAGTGGCATCATGGCTTTGCAGATACTTGTGCCATTCTTGCTGGCTGGCTTTGGAACAGTTTCGGCTGGCATGGTTTTGGATATAGTGCAGGTAAGCTTTCATCTCTGACGCTCTCTTTTTATTTCATGTTTGATTAAAATGTTTTATGTGAGTTACGAGTCTGAAGTGGTTTTTACAGTTTGTCTCTGCAGTGCTAGGGATCAAGCACAGAGCCTCATGCATGCTAGCCAAGTTCCACCGCTAGGTCCTCAGCCCTCAGATATTTAGATTTAACTTACTTCTTGCTGAGATGACTAGGTATCGACTTGGCATACATCTTTTATTCCTAGGTGGGCTTTTGTCTTCATTCTGGCATTGGGGGCGTATACATTTATGATTGTTATTTTCTCCTGTTAAATTGTGCCTTTATCATTACATGGTGGCCTTCTTTGCATCCTTTGGGTAGCCTTTGATTTAAAGTCTACTTTATATGATGCTTTTTTCCATTCCTTCATTTTTAGTCTATGAGTATATTTATTAGTGAAATGCGTTTGTTTTTTGTTTGTGTTTTTTTGAGACAGTGGCTTGCTATGTAGTTCAGGCTGGCCTCAAACTCATGGCGATCCTTCTGCCTCAGCCTCCTGAGTGCTGGGATTATAGGCATGCACTACCACACCAGGCCAGTGAAGTGCCTTTCTTTTAGGGAGCATGGTGTTGGGTCCTATTTCTTTTCAAAAATCCATTTAGCCAGTCTTAATCTTCTGACTGGGGAATTGGATCCTTTGACGTTCAAGGTTACTATTGATAAGTAGTAATGTACTCCTGTCATTTTGTGAACTTTTTTCCTGGTTGTTGTATGTCCTTTGTTCCTTTCTTCCTCTTGTTGTCCGTATTTGTGGTTTGGCGTTTTCCATGTTAATGTATTTAGTTCTTTTCTCTTTCTTATGAATCTGCTCCAGTGAGTGTCACACTTTCACATGTTACCATGATGTTGGTTGCCATGCTTTGGCTCCAACTGTCGGGCTGTTCTCCAAGCATTTCCTCTACAGCCTCTTTGGTACTGATGGATTTTCTTGGCTTTGGCTCATTCTGGAAAGACCGACTCTTTCATTTCTGAAGTTTGCTGGGTAAAGCAGTCTTGGCTGGGAGTGTTTTTTCCTTTGAGAAAAATTAACTTAATGCATGTTGGTGTTAATAGCTTTGGTAATAAACACTCAGTGCACTACTGTGTGCAGGCATGAGCACAATTAGGTCCCACTTTAGAGGAAGAAAGTCAAGCATCATTTTGCCCAAATCAGAGGGAAAGTTACTAGAGTCAGAATTTCTGCCCAGGCCGTCTGGCTGCGGAGCCCTCCTCTAGACTGCTGTGCCCTCCTGCTTCTCCCTTCCTGCACTTCCCAAACCAGGAGTCAGGATGCCTTAGATTGCTGAAGAAGATTTGAAATTTTCCAGGGACGGTGACATCTCTTAGACACACTACACAGCACCCAGCGGGTATACGTATCCTATTAGTAAATAATTGCAATTACGTGAAAACAACATTGAAGTTTAAAAATTTGTTTTATTTCTTCAACAGGCTACTAAATTGTTAGGAAATAAATATAGCTATAACTACCTAATAGTAAGTAGGATTGTTATGTGTTTCTTTTGTCCTAAGGATGTCATGAAAACATTTCTGAGATACCAGGACATTGGGAGCTTCTGCAAGCACACATCTGGAGGTGTTGAGAAAAAAATGAGGAATTTTTTGGCACAGATAGGAAGTCAATAATTAATAGTTCTTTTGATCACACCAGTACTTAAGTTGTGAGGGACTTCATAGTAATGGTCATGTATTTGGTTTGAACTGAACTTGATAGTCCGTTGGAACCAAAAGGGGTGACCCAAAGATGTGCTGTACCTCTCAGCAGGTCCAAAGTGTGATGTCTTGTGACTAAGAGATGCTCTGTTCCTTCTGTTGTCTCTAAAACTGCACCATGTAGGTGGGTGTCTTGAAACGAGGACCTAGGTGAAATGTATTCCTGACTGGTGTCTGGGACTTGATGGAGATGACACCGATTTCATAGGTGTGTTGCGAGGATTTCGTGAGTCAGCCTGAAGAGCACGTCCTGGAGCAGTGAGTGAGTGTGAGAGGTAGTTAGTAATTGTTGGTGCTGCTCTCTGTTGTCACTCACCGTCACTGTCCTCCATCGCGTCCTTCCAGTGTGGAAAGATCCGTATTCTGTGAGTGCACTGGGATCTTTAACCCACCTGGAAAACATGGGCGCAATTGTTTGTTATGACTCGAAGACTAGGGTGCTGCCAGACCCTGGTGTTTTCGTGTGTGTGTGTGTGTGTGTGTGTGTGTGCGCGCGCGCACGCGCATGCATGGTACTAGGGCTGGAACCCAGAGCTCTGCACATGCTGACCAAGCTCTCTAGCACTGAGCTGCACTCCATCCTGCCGCCCCGCTGTTCCTCAGTCTGGTCCTTAGCTGGCTTCAACCTGGGGGAGTTTCCCCTGTGAGTCTTTGCACCAGGGGTTTGTGGGAGCCTGAGCTAAAACACATTTCTAACCTCTCTGCAGCTCCCATTCAGCATTCATTTCAGATAGCCTCTGAAGAAACTTTGGGAACAGATGGAATTTTTCTTTCATCTATCCAATGAATCTAAGTTTTCCTTTTCTCTCTCTTGGTATTAGTGACAAGAGGTGTTTTCTTGATGCTTTTTGTCATGAAGTTAGTATACCTAGTTTGTAAAGTCTCTTACTGGGACAAACATTATTTGTTTGAGGTACGAGGGATTAAACCCAGGGGCTCACACATTCTAACCCTGAACTACATTCCCAGCTCTTTTCATTTTTTATTTTGAGACAGTCTTACTAAGTTGCTTAGACTGGCCTTCTCCTGAGCCTGCTGCTCTCCTGCCTCAGCCTTCTGAGTAGCTAGGACTGTGTTGTATACCACACTCAGTAATAGTCTCCACTTTCTAGCGTTTATTAAGTATCACTTTAATATTCTCCTTTTTGGCAGGGGTGGGGTTTGAGGCAGAGTCTTGCTATGTAGTTCAAGCTGACCTTGAACTCACTATGTAGCCCAGGCTGGCCTTGAACTCGAGGTGATCCTTCTGCCTCAGCTTCCCAAATGCTAGGCGTGTGCCACCATGCCTGGCTATATCTCTTTAATATTTATATGTCTGTTCAGTCTGTAAAGCACTTTAGTATTTTCACTGTCTGGTGTTTCTCCAAGGACCAGTCAGAGCAGTTTTAATTTTCATTTTATTGAAGAAGAGATTAAGATCAGGAAGATAATGTGACTCATTCAGGATCTCTGAAGCCACATTACAAAGGTCCCTGCCGAGGAGCTCAAATGTCACTTCCAGCTCATCACAACTTTGGTGACCCTGCGTTCTGCAGCCTGCTGGCTCTGGACTCTGAAGTGAGGATTGGAACACGGGAGTGCTCAGAACTCCTGAGCTCAACTCCTGGTCTTGTCTCTTGGCCTTGAAAAAAATCGCTTTACCTTTCTTAATCTTTATTTCTTCATTTTTGAAATTAGATAATAGTAGTGTAATTTTCTAGCAAAGTTTTTTGTTTGTTGGTTTCCTTAGTACACGTTTGTGGTATATAATGAATACACGTAGCTGGCATACACACATGACACTTCTTAATTCCCTTCCCTTGTCTCTCTCTCCTTAGGGTTAGTTTTGGTCCTCTTCCCATTTGCAAAGGATCTATCTCCCTGTTTTCTATTATTTACCTGTTGTTTTGCTCTTTATACTTTGGATTTCTTATATAAAAGAAACCAATATTTAAGTGTATGTGTCTGATTTATTTCATTTAATATTGTGAATTCAAGGTGCATCCATTTTCCTACAGATGACCCAAATTTATTCTTTTTATGGCAAAGTAATATTCCATTGTGTATAAATACCACATTTTCTTTATCCATTCATCTGTTGATGGACATATGGGCTGCTTGGCAAGATTTTGCTATTATGAGTTGTGCTGCTATAAACATGGGTATGCATGGATCACTGTAATATGATGTCTTTAACTCTGTAAGGAAGATACTTAGGGGAATAGGTAGGTTGAATGAAATTTCCAGTTTTAGTTTTTAAGGAGTCTTCATACCGATTTGCATAGTGGTTGTACTAATTTACACTACCACTAGCAGCGTAGAAGGGTTCCCTTTTCCCTGCAGCCTCACAGCGTTTGTTGTTACTGGATTTTTTGATGATGGCCATTCTTTCTGGAGTAAGATTGAATCTCAGTGTTATTTTGCTTTTCTCTAATGGCCAGCAATGCTGAACATTTTTCATGTTTGATTGGGTCTTTTATTTAGCAAATGGTACTGGGAAAACTGGCTATCCACATGCAGAAGATTGAATTAGAGCCATAACTCTCCCCATATACTAAACTAAAATCAAAGTGGATCAAAGATCTAAATATTAGAACAGAAACGCTTAATCTGCCGAAAGATGAAGTAAGTAAAATTCTTAAAATCATAGGCATAGGCAAGGACTTTCTGAACAGAACCCCAGTTGCACAAGAAATAACATCAAGAATCAACAAATGGGATTTCACCAAATTAAAAAGCTTCTGCACAGTAAAAGAAACCACCAGCAGAGTGAAGAGTCGGCCTGTGGATGGGAAGCATTTTTCCCAGCAATGTCATAGTTATTGCTGGAACCAAGCATCCATCCAGGTGGTCTGGTGCCCGAGTCTGTGCTCATAGCCACTTGAGTTACTGCTCTTCGTCATGATGTGATACAGTCACATCGCGAGTTTGGAACAGCAGTGGTGACTGTCAGCTGTCACCTGCTCCCCTGAGTCCGGGCTGAATATTCTCCGAGTAGAGGACCTGCACAGTCCTCCATAATGTAGGCAGCAAGTGGGAAGAGAAACAGGGATTTTCAGAAATGTCTTTCTTCTAATGTCATTTTTATGAGTGTCAGAAATTTTTATTTTATCTTTTTACAGCACTGGGAAGTGTTCAAAAATGTAACAGAAGTTTTCATCTTAGTTCCTGCACTTCTTGGCCTCAAAGGCAACTTGGAAATGACCTTGGCATCCAGGTTATCCACTGCGGTGAGTTTCCTCCCACCTCAGTGTGTTCTCACTCATCTGCCTCCTCTCTGTGAGGAAGAACTTGCATCAGAGAAACAGTTTTTCTCCTATATGGTGTGTTTCTGGATCTCACAGGTGTGCTGGGTAGTTATGACTGGTATTAGAGCCTGAAGACTCAGGGCTGTCTGATCCGAAAATTACAGGCCTTCTTTTTGTTTGTTTGTGTTTTGTTTGTTTGTTTGTTTGTTTGTTGAGACAGAGTCTTGTTACGTAGTTCAGGCTGGCCTTGAACTCACTGTGTAGCCCAGGCTGGCCTCAAACTCACAGCGATCCTCCTGCCTCAGCCTCCCAAGTGCTGGGACTGCAAGCCTATACCACCATGCCTGGCCAGACCTTCTCTTACCATGAGAAGAAATAATATACTTGCCTCCTTTGATGCCAGAACGTTCCAGCAATTATCACTGTTCAAGACAAGTCAGATAATTGTGTTTCCTTATGGTTCTATGGTTAGTCGAATGGTGTTTAAATTTCTTGTGATTGTAAAAGTCCTACATGCTTCTTGTAAAAATAAAAAAAGGAAAAAAATGTATAAAAAATTGAGAACTATCTATTTGTCCTCCTGGACATAACCTCTATTAATATTTTGATTTAGAGTCTCTGTACTTGCATATTTATACTTAGACATGTGCTTAGATATATCAACATATATACATACTATATATTTTTGTTTGTTTGAGACAGTCTTGCTGTGTAGTTCTGCCGGCCTTGAACTCACTATGTGGCCTAGGCTAGCCTTGAACTTGCAGAGATCTTCCTGTCTTAGCCCCCAAGTGCTCGGGGCCTTGTGCTTGCTAGACAAGTGCTCTACCACTTGAACTAAATCCCCAACCCCTCATACTGTGTATTTTAAAAAAAACCCGGGATTCTATGTATTCTTGTATAATCTGTGATCTCCATTTAAAACACATTGCAAAAATCATTTCATATGAGTAGTATAGATCCATGTCATTATTTTTATAGACTATGGGTTTTTTTTACTATGTATTTTAAAAAAAAATTATTGTAATGATACATTTTAGATGTACATAGTGATAACATTCATTATAGGGGATTTGTACCTGTACATGATATCTCTTGCTACTTCTTTTTTCCATTCCCTTCCCCTCCCTTCATCCCCTCCTCCCTCCTATTTACAAAAACTTTGTTTGCATTTTTTCCTTCTATTCCTTATTTCTTGTCCCTCTGTTCCTTTCCCCTTCCCCCTCCCTTGTTCTCCTTCCCATTTGAACAATTTTTTCCCTTTCTCAATATAATACATTTTAGTCTTTATTTACACTTTCAGTTTCTCACACAAGAGAAAAAATGCAGTATTTAAACATGTGTCCAATTTATTTCACTTAAGAGTATGGTCCCAAGATGCAGAAATATCTCAAGCTTATCATTCTTTATGTCACAGTAGCACTCCATTGTGTAAAAAACCCCCACATTTTCTTTGTCTGTTCATTGGCTGATGGGCATTTGGGCTATTTCCAAGATTTAGCTATTACAAACTGTGCTGCTGTGAACATGGGTGTACATATATTGCTGTGGTATGATGCTTTTAACTTTTGGGGGACGATACCAAGAAGGAGAATAGCTGGGTCAAATGGAACCTCTAGTTCTAGTTTTTTGAGGAATCTCCACACTGATTTCCATAGTGTTTGCACCAGTCTGCACTCCCACCAACAGTGGAGAAAATTTCCTTTTTCCCCACAGTCCTTCCAGCATTTCTTATTGGCTGATTTATTGACAATAGCCATTTTTTCTGGAGTGAGATGGAATCTCAGTGTTGTTTTAATTTGCATCTCTTGAATGATCAGTGATGTTGAACATTTTTTCATCTGTTTATTTGCTATTTCTACTTCTTCATCTGAGAAGTATCCATTTCAGCTGCCCATTTTTGGATTGGGTCTTTACATTTTGGGGGTCTGATTTTTTCGAGTTCTTTATATGTTCAAAATGTTATGCCTTTGTCAGAGGAATAGCTGGCAAAAATTTTTTCCCACTCTGTGGGTTGTCTCTTCTCTCTGTTGGTGGTTTCTCTTGCTGTGCAAAAGCTTTTCGATAAGATTAGATCCCAGTTGTTGATTCTTTGCGGGCAATTTCCTGGGCACTTGGGGTTTTGTTCATAAAGTCTTTGCCTACACTTATGTCTTCAAGAGTTCTACCTATTCTGTCTTCCGGCAGGTTTGGTGTTTCTGTTTTAATGTTTAGATCTTTGATCCAGTTTGATTTTAGCTTAGCGCATAGGGAGAGATACAGGTCTATCTAGTTTTAATCTTCGGCATGTGGAGAGCCAGTTTTTCCAGCACCATTTGTTAAAGAGGCTATCTTTCTTCCAGTAAGGGTGTTTGGCCCCTTTTTCAAAGATAGGTGACTGACAGTGTTTGGACTGATTTCTGCATCTTTTAATCTGTTCCATTGGTCCTCGGGTCTGGTTTTTTTTTTGCCAGTACCATACTGTTTTTATTATGATTGCTTTATAATATAATTTCAGGTCAGGGATTGTGGTGGCCCCTGCTTTGCTTTTGTTGCCCAGAATTGCTTTTGCTATTTTAAGTTTCTTTTGGTGCCAAATGAATTTTAGGATTGTTTTCTCTAATTCTGTGACATATGCTATTGGTATTTTAATTGGGAGTGCAGTAAATCTATATAACAGTTTGGGGAATATGGCCATTTTCATGATACTGGTTCTTCCTACCCAAGTACAAGGGATAGCTTTCCATTTCTATTATCTTCTTCAATCTCTTTTTTCAAAGTACTGTAGTTGTCAATGTATAGATCTTTTTACTTCCTTTGTTAGATTGATTCCTAGGTACTTCATTTTTTTGGATGCTGTTGTGAAAGGTGTTGTTTCTCTAATTTCTTTCCCAGTGAGTGTCATTTGTGTACAGGAATGCTATTGATTTTTGAGTGTTGACTTGGTACCCAGCTATGCTGATGAATTCGGTTATTAAATCTAGAAGTCTTTTGGTGGAGTTTTTGGGGTCTTCTATATAGAGTATCATGTCATCTGCAAATAATGATAGTTTAACTTCTTCCTTTCCTAGGCTTATTCCTTTTATTTCTTTCTCTTGTCTAATTGCTCTGGCTAATGTTTCCAGACTATATTGAATAAGACAAATGAGAATGGACATCCTTGTCTTGTTCCAGATTTTAGAGTGAAAGTTTTTAGTTTTTGACATTTAATATGATGTTGGCTGTTGGTTTGTCATAGATGGCTTTATCAGATTGAGATAAAGACCATCTATTCCAATTTTCTGCAGGGTTTTTATCATGAATTGGTGTTGGACTTTGTCAAATGCCTTTTCTCTCTCTATTGAGATGATCATATGTTTTTTCCTTAGCTCTATTAATATGGCATATCACATTTGTTGATTTGCATGTGTTGAACCATCCCTGCATCTGTGGTATAAATCCTACTTGGTCATGGTGTATAATCTTCTCAATGATTCTGTCTGCCAGTGTCTTATTGAAGATTTTTGCATCTATGTTTATTAAGGAGATATGTCTGTAGTTCTCTTTTTTGGTCAGATCCTTCCTGGTTTTAGTATCAGGGTAATGCTTGCTTCCAGGAATGAATTTGGGAGGATTACTTCCCTTTCAGTTTCATTAAAGAGTTTGAGAAGTAGTAACATTAGATCTTCTTTAAATTTTTTGAGGAATTCAGCAGTGAATTTGTCAGGACCTGGACTTTTCTTTGTTGGTCAGTTTGTAATTACTTCTTTGGCTGATACTGGGTTGTTTAGAGTTTTTGGATTTCAATGGCTGATATTGGGTTATTTAGAGTTTTTGTATGTTCTTGATCCAGTTTTGGTAATTCATATGTATCTAGGAATCTCTTTCTTCTGTGTTTTCGATCTTATTGGAATAAAGGTTCTTGAAGTAGGTATTGATGATCTGGATATTTGTAGGATTCACTGTGATTTTACCCATTTCATTCCTAATTGCATGAATTTGAATCTTTCCTTTTTTTGGTAAGGTTGGCTAAGGGTTTGTTAATTTAATTTTTCAAAGAACCAACTCATCAATTCATTGATTCTTTGTATTGTTTTCTTAGTTTCAATTGCATTAATTTTGGCTCTGATCTTTATTATGTTCTCCCTCATGCAAGGTTTGGGCTTGACTTGCTCTTCTTTTTCTAGAAGCTTGAGGTTCAACATTAGGTTGTTTATTTGAGCTCACTCTCTTTTTCTGATGTGGGAGTTCAATGCTATGAATTTCCTTTGTAGGCCTGCTTTCCTTATGTCTCATAAATTTTTATAGGTTGTATTTGCATTATTGTTCAGTTATAGAAACTGTCTAATTTCTTCTTTAATTTCATCTGTGACCCATTCACTGTTCAGGAGGGTGCTATTTAATTTCCATGTGTTTATGAAGTGTTTGTGGTTCCTTTTGCCATTTATTTCCAGTTTCAATGCACTATGATCTGATACTATGCATGGGATAATTTCGAATCCTTTGCATTTACTTAAACATGTTCTGTGAGCTAGTATGTGGTCTATTTTGGAGAAAGTCCCATGTGGAGCTGAGAAGAATGTGTATTCTGATGTTGTGGAGTGGGACACTCTGTATACATCTACTAAGTCCATTTGTTCAAAATTTTGGTTTAGTTCTGATATTTCCCTGTTGACTTTTTGTCCAGTTGATCTGTCTGTTTGTGACAGTGGGTTATTGAAGTCTCCCATTACAATTGTATTAGTGCTTATTTGGTTTTTCATGTCTGTTAATATTTGTTGTATATAGTTAGATGCTGGTATTTGGTGCATATATATTTATGATTGTCATCTCTTCTTCTTGGATTGTTCCCTTTACAAGGATGTAGTGACCTTCTTTGCCTCTCTTAATCTTGAAATCCACTCTGTCTGCAAATAGAATAGCTACCCCTGCTTTTTTCTGGGTTCCTGTCTCATGAAGTATTGTTTTCCATCCTTTGACTTTCAGTCTATGAATTTCTTTTACAATTAAATGTGTTTCTTGTATGCAGCATATTGTTGGTTCTTGCTTCTTGATCCGTTCTCCAGTCTGCTGTCTTTGATTGGTGAATTGAGACCATTTATGTTGATGGTTATAACTGATATATGTTGACTTATTCTTGTCATGTTATTTACCTGTTGTTGGTTCCCTATTTTTCCCTTCTGTTTAATTACTTGCCTTGCCTGAAGGATTCACTCTGATGTGATTCCTGGAGTTGTAGTCTTCGTTTTCTTTTTTAGAATGTCCTTCAGAATATTTTGGAGTGTTGGGTCGTGGTCATGAATCTCTTCAGGTGTTCTTTGTCATGGAAGTGTCTTACGTCTCCATCAATTTTGAAAGATAGTTTTGCAGGGTACATCAATCTGGGCTGGAGGTTGTTTTCTTTTAGGGCTTGAAATACTTTACTCCAAGCTCTCCTTCACTTGAGGGTTTGTGTTGAGAAATCGACTGTGATTCTGATGGGCTTTCCTTTATAAGTGATTTGTTCCTTTTCTCTAACAGCTTTTAATATTCTTTTCTTTTCTGTGTTGAATTTCTGGAATCTTGACTATTATATGTCTTGGGGTAGATTTTTGTTGATTGTAGCTAATTGGAGTTCTGTATGCCTCATTTATCTGTACTTCAGGTTCTTTTTCCATACTTGGAAAGTGTTCTGCCATTACTTCTGTGAACAGGTTTTTCTTTAGGGGGTGGTGCTGGGGATCAAACTCAGCCTTGCACTTGCAAGGCATGTGCTCTATCTCTTGAGGTAAATACCCAACCCCTGTGAACAAGTTTTGTATGTCATTTGTACTATCTCCTGCTTTTTCGTTGATTTGATCCATCTTATGTTATTTTTCTTTGTGTCATCTAGCAGCTGTTGGATTGATTTTTTTTTACAGTCCCTTACCATTTTGAAGAACTCTTTCTTTTCATGATTGTTAACCACAATCTTGTCTTCTCTATCTGAAATTCTGTCTTCACATTGTTTCATTTTACTGCCTGTACTTTCAGTGGAATTTTTAACCTCCTGGCCGTCTGTTTGAATCTGTTTCATGGATTGCATTTCTTTCCTGTGTTGGGCACTTATGATTTCCATCATTTTCCTAAGATCCTCTATTTTTTTAAATCTGTATCTGCTCTAGAGTCGCTAATTATGTCTTTCATTCTGGAAATGACTTCTATTGATGTTTTCTAGAGCCTCATTCGAATATCTGCTTTGTTATTTCCGCTGTTACTGCTTCCAGGAGTGTGGGTGGGAAGCTTTCAGATTGTTCCACCTTGTTACCCACTGGGTTTGCTTTGGGCAAGCTGGAGGTCTGGGGTTGCATCTTGTTTGTGTGTCTTCTCATTTTCTTTTCTTTTCTTTTTTTTTCTATTTTTTTCTTTTTTAGTTTAATTCCTGAGTTGATGCTTATGAATTGCCTATGGCAGGTACCTTTTTTCTTAGTATTGAGAACTCTTGGAAATGACTACTTTCTCAGAGATGTCTTCCAGGTGTAGCTGGTTTTTGGGTTTTGAGTCTGTTACAAGATCCTACATCTTCAATTGACTGGGACTGAGAAGTTTCTGTCTATTTGGCCAGTCTCTAGTTCTTTGACCCTGGCCTATAGTGTTGTTTATAATCCTCAGGCAATCTCAGTCTTGGCATACAAGGAGGAACTGATTAGAACAATTCTGTCACCTTGGCTAAAGTAGTACAGTCAACAACAACAATAGCATCAAAAACAGCCTAGAAAATGACAAAATGTGGTAACTATCTGCCACCTTTAACCATATGAACTAGATTTGTGGTTGTATAACAATATCCCAAATAAACCAGAAACTTGTATACAGTAAATATGCCCTCCATATGGCGATTTTACCCTCGGGAGAAAATTCAAAGGAGATTGTGGGAAAAATAGAGAAATAGAAGAGAAAGAGATGAGAGGCAAGGTTGGAGGACGAGGAAAATTATGCGGACTTTGGGGAATTAGTAAAGAAAACAGGCAGGAAGGAGCGAAGGAAGAAATAAAAACAAGGACAGAATAAAACATTAACAACAAAAACTAAAATTTCACTTTCACATAAAAACAAGGAAAAAAACAAGAAAAAAGAGGGAAAAATATTAAAAACAAGGAAAAAAACAAAAAAAAGAGGAGGGGAAAATATTTTTAAAAGGGGCAAAACAAACAAAAACCCAGCAACAACAATGGGGAAAAAAAAAGAGAGAAATGTCTGCTTCCAGGCGTGTCTCTGCTGTCACTGGTAGACAGAGTAGGCAGCCCAGGTCCTTGTTGATTAATCCCAGCAGTAGATTTATGTTGGGGTAGTAGGTGTTCCCAGCTGGGTTTGATAGCAAGGCTTCACCAATTCCACTGAAGTTCACCCTGGTCTCTGGCTGTAGGGTTGGAACCTGATTTGTTCAGCCGTAGACACACTGTGTGTCTCACACCAGCTTGGACTCAGTTCTCTGCCAGTTTGAACTTGGCTCCTTGCCCTCCTGCCGACTTGAATTTGAACTCTGTCCTGCCTTGCCCCAGCACCAAAAGCCACTGGCAGCTTTTCTGAGTTCTGATCTAGGCCCCTTTCCAAGATGGCGACTGGCCGATTGCCCTCTCCTGGGGGACATCCGAAACCAGATAACTCACATACCTCACTAACCACTGCAGTCGGCTGCATCCAGCGCTGCACTCCACCTGTGTGTCTTTCCGTGGAGACCTCTGGGGTTACCAGTAGTCATCGTGCTTCTACAGGCTCAAGCTGCATCACTTGTGCTGAGAGCTGGGGCTGTGACCTGGGGCGGTGAGCTGGGGCTCTGGGAGAAAGAACCGTTCATCACCTCTTTCTTCTGCACTGAGGTCACTCCTTTTGCTCTCCCTGTGAATTCAGCTCTCCCTTCAGATCCCTGCTGGGTCCTGGGAACACACTTCCCTACTTCTTTTCTTCCCTAAATTGCTATATTTTAGTTTCCGGACAACAAATCCTGGAGAGGCTTTTTCTCTGCTTCTCACTGTTCTGCCATCTTTCCAGAAGTCCTGACTATGTAGTTTTAGGTTGTACACCTCTAACACAATTCACCATTGTTCTTCCTAATATTATGCTGTTATAAACAATAGTGAATTTTTTTTTTTGGTTTTGTTTTTTGAGATAGGGTCTCACTGTGTAGTCCAGGCTGGCCTTGAAGTCACTCTGTAGCCCAGGGTGGCCTCAGACTCGAGATGATCCTCCTGCCTCAGCCTCCTGAGTGCTGGGATTACAGACATGTACCACCATGCCTGGCTAATATTCTTTAAAATACATTTTTGTGCTTTTATTTCTTTAGGGCAAATTCTAGGATTGTAAATTATTGTTGAGAAGAAATCTGCTTTTAAGTTTTAGCTACAAATTGTTAAATTGTCATTAAGAAGGTCTTTTAAAGAACTTTTGTGTGTGTGTGTGCTGGGGATTGAACTCAGGGCCTCATGCCTGCTAGGCAGGTGCTGTAACCACTGAGCTAAGTCCCCAACCACCACATAGCTAGTGAGCATCATGTCTGAACCATCTGCTCCCTGGATGCCACCCTGTGGTCAGGAGAGCCATCAGTATGGCTGCGATGCCCCCACATAAAAATTTATTTTTCCTTTAAAGAGGCTAGAGCACATCAATCCATCCATGAAGTAGAAAAATATCTGTGTGTGTAAAGGTAGCCAAGGTTTGGAAGCCAAACACTGTGTTGTTTATGGCTGCACTGTCCAATCCCCACCCCGCTGCAGGCCACTACTCACTTCTTTGGAAGGAGGCTAGAAAGGAGATCACTGAGTAGTGTTTCGTTAGCATTTTCATGAAACGCTTCATGTGCACTATTGAACTTCCCAAACAGCTTCCTCATAAACAGAAGTGGTCACGCTGCGCAGGGAGTAGTGATGAAGTGACTGGCCTCCGTGAGCTCTCAGCGTGCCAGTTCCGTGCTGCTTGTAGGGACACCTGCCAACAGCACCGTTACTCCTGCTTGGCAAGGGGGAGACTGAGGCTTAGCTGGCTGAGTGACTTCTGCGGTCATAGCTGTACAGAGTGGAGTGAGTCCCGTCCTAGAGATTTCCCTTTCCCTGTGCGGGACAGCTGAGTCACAGTTTATAAACCCAGCAGATAACCAGGAACACAAACCTGACAGCCTCCTCAGATAAGAATGATCTGCTGAGGTCTTCAACACCAATACAGAATGTTTTTGGCACTTAAAATTTAAAGTTTCCGGTATTCGTTAGTTCAGAAATATTATTTACAGATAAAATCTTGTATCTTTTCCCTGTGGTCAGTTGGTGGCCTGGAGATGAGGTCTGGGGATACTGGCCAGCCCCTTGGGGAGTGTCCGGTCTCACAGAGGAGAATTACTTCGGTAAATTCACTTTAGTCTGGTGTCTAGCATGCAGTTCTTGTGATTATTGAATATTAAGAGGACTGGAGAGTAATAGAACCTCCTTGGGCTGGAGCAGGAAAATATACTATGCACCTGAAACATCTTGTCTTGCCAGAAATGCATCAAAAAAGTTGCAGGGTAGCATACTGACCTGGTCTGGGGTAATTTGCATCATAAAATACATGACCCTAACCCATGGAATAAAGTAAGTATCCATTAATCTGCAAGGCAGTCCAAGCCTCAGCAGCAGTGGAATATGCATGGATAATTCCAGGGATCAGGAAGACCAGTGAAGAAAAGGAAGCAGAGTAATGTGATTAGGGTTGACTTATGAGAGCCTTGTGGTTTTGTTTTTGGTTTTTTGTTGTTTTTTTGTTTTGTTTTGTTTTGAGACAGGGTCTTGCTTATGTAGACTAGGCTAGCCTCAAACTCATGATCCTGCCGCCTAAGTGCTGGGATCACAGCCATGCACACCACACCCACCTTTATGAAGACTTTAGGTTACAAGTGTGGAGCAGACCTCTCTGAGGTCTGGAGCCTGAGTAAGAGCAGGGACTTGACCACATCAGACTACGAGAGGAAAAGACCACTGGGTCACTGTCGGATTTAATCAGGGTAATGATGTCACATGAAGCATCCTAGGTGGTCTGCTTTAACAAATAGACATTCTTACAACACATAGTTTAAAATTATACAGTGAGCTTACAAACTGAAAACCCCCTTTCAACCTTGATCCATATGTCCTAGAGAAGACCTGAAAGGTGGAGTTTAGGCCTTGATTTTCTTGGGGTGTTTCCAAACTGGAGAGGCAGCCCCTGGCCTGAAGTTTGCTCCGCCCTTCCCACCCTTACTCTGTGTGCTCGCTTCATCTCAGTCCGTGTCCACTGTCCATCCGTGCCCCAATGTCCAGCCGCCCTGGCACTCCCTGGCTGGGCACATATCCAAGGTGGCACAGCCTCCTTCAGGAGCACTGACTCCAGGAAGTGGTGCTGGCATTCGGGCAGGGACTCTGTGGCCCTGGGCTCTGGGGTTGGCCGGAAGAGGGGAGTTGCAGCTACAGTGTAGCCCTGGGCCCACCTCCTCACAGGGATAGGCCACAGCTGAAGGAGAACCCGAGTGGCCTCTATGCCCTGAGCAGATCTGGAGTGCTCCTCATTTCAGATTCCAGGAGGAAAACCTTGATTGGAATGAAGGAAAACACATGACGCGGAAGAAATTTTAAACTGCCTAGCAAATTACTGTTGCAGGGTATTGAAACAAGATGGAAGAGAGGTTATGCATTTAAAAGGGTTGTGTTAACAAAAGAGCCTTAATATCACATGCGAGTGACAGGGCCAGCGCAGCAGACTTAGTAAGAACAGTGGTTGCTTACACATAAAGTGCTTCTTCTGCTGGCGCCTTCTGAAGGAACCAAAGACCTTGGAGTGCACAAGTATTTCTTATATGAGATCTGCTATGAAAATCCTGTCATCCTACTCTTGAGTAGATACTGAAATTGGCAACAAAAGCTGGCATGAAGGTAGAAATTCATTATGCTCATGGTATCTTGAAAGCTAGGTTCGTGTTTCTGTTATTACACTTTGGGGTCAAAGCTTTAAGGCCAAATTCTTCTCAAGTGGTAATGTAAAATGATAAATGCATTTTAAAATACTAAAATAAAAATGTGACACCAGCTATCTTAGCCTTATCTGAGAACATTTAGAAAGCGTCATCATCAAACAGCTCCCAAGCTTCAGTTTATGGGATTGTTTCAGTGAAATTGGATTGTTACTATCAAAAGAATCTTCAAACCTTGGGAGTGAATAAATAGGAGATACCGCTTACCAGTTAGTATATGATAGGAAAGAAAGTTTAATAATTTAGTGACCCCACATTCTCAGCAGTATCTAGACTGACAAAGCTAGCCAGAAATAAAGTTTGATTTACTAAATTTTCATATTCCAGTACTTCATTGTAGAATGACATTTAGTGACAGCTGAACGTTGACTTTCCATGTGATCATGTGGCATGTGCCTGCAGTGTGGGCCGGGTGCCCCTCTAGCCTTTTATCTTTAACAAGACCAAACCAAAAGCTTATGTAGTTTTATTAAGGTTTTAACATTAGTAAAGTTATACACATGTTTCTAGCTGCCATCTTTTCCCACTTCCATTTTCTGAGAAGTGGAGGGTTGCCTGATGGAACTCAATCCTGAGGTTTTTCTGTAGAAGAGAATAGGGAAGAGGTTCGAGGGGTGAAGGATGAAAGTAGCAACATTTGAGGAGGAAAAAGGTTATTAGAATGGGAGTTAAAGGTGGCTCTAGTTTCACTTGTTGGAATGTGAACTTTGCTCTGATAAATATAGTTACACATTCAGGCATTTAGGCAACTTGATAACATTGCTAGGAAAAGTAAAATTTTGGACTGCTTACCTCAAAGAAAACATTTCTGAAAGTATTGTTCTTGAGCATTATCCAGCAATTGCTTGGGTTCTAACTGTAGATAGGCCGATTGCTTTGGAAAAGCAAAGTAGGGAATCTGTTAAAAAAAAAAAAAAAAGAATACACTGTAAATCACCCGGCATGGTGACACACACCTGGAATCTCAGCACTGGGAGGCTGAGGCAGGAGGATAATGAGTTCAAGGCCAGCCTGGGCTACACTGCAAGACCTTATCTCGCAAAACAAGGCAAGACATCTGCAAGTAAAATTTGTTGTTTAATTTGAACACATAACCATTAACTCTAATAAAGACGGTCTTAATCTTTGTACAGTACTAGGTGTCTTCCTCAGTTGTCTGGCTGTCTGTGTTCTTTTGCTCCTGTTTGACAGGGGGAGCTGCACAGCTGATTAGCAGCCCAGGACGTGGCAGACTCTTCTCATGTGGCCTGCCTGTGAGGTGGCCACACTGGGCCTTTCTCTGGGGAGGCAGGGCTGGGGTTCTTATCTGTAGAGGCTAAGACTCAGTCACTGATTAGATATTTTAGCCATAAACTGAAGGAAGTAAGATAAGTGAGGCTGTTTGCTGTAAATAGGAGTGGGCCAGGTGATGTCAGGGACCGAGCTGGGGCCATCCACAATGTGTCTTGTGGACACAGAAGTTCTCACTTTGTGGCCTTCTGGTCTTGATAGAAATGCACATTCCCGGGGTTGGGGATTTGGTTCAGTGGTTAGAGTGCTTGCCTTGCAAGCACAAGGCCCTGAGTTCAATCCCCGGCACCAAAAAAAAAAAAAAAAAGAAAAGAAAAGAAAAAGAAATGCACATTCCCAGCCCCACTCCAGAGCTCCTGAATCAGCAGTCTGTTTTAATAAGTGCTCCCACACTGCATCTTGACACCCTCTGTTGATGAACAGCAGTAGACAGGTACCAAGGAAGGGAGGAAGATCCTAGGAGAGAGGTAAGGTCCTCCTGTACCTGTTCTCCTCAGAGTTTTAGTGGTGAGTGAACGCTGGATTTTGTTAAAACCTTTTTCTGTGTCTTTTGAGATGATTGTATGATTTTTGCCCTCAGTTCTATTTGTGGTATATTACATTAATTGATTTATGTACATTGAATCATCTCTGCATCCTTGGGATGAAGCTCGCTTTGCATGATGCGTGATCTTTGTGATGGTTTCTTGCATTCTGTTTACCAGTATTTTGTCAAGGATCTTGGCATCAGTGATCATTAAAGAGATCGGCTCGTAGTTCTGTTTTAGTTGGTTCCTTGTCTGGTTTTGAAATCAGGGTAATGCAAGCTTTCAGGAATGACTGGCGGTACGCCTTCCCTTTCAGTTTCATTGAAGAGTTTGAAAAGTATTGGCATTGGATCTTCAGTTTGGTGGTGAATCCTTCATGATCTGAGCTTTTCTTGGTAGTTTTAAAATACTGCTTAAACTTCATTGCCTATTTTATTGGATTTTTCAGGGTTTTGTATCTTCTTGGTAACTTGTGGATCTAAGAAACTGTTTCTTCTGGTTTGTCCAGTTTCTCAGAGTTCAAGTTTTTGAAGTAGTTACTAATAATCTTCTGGATTTTGGCAGTGTCCCTTGTGATTCACCTGTGTCATTTTTGGTGTGTGTGGGACAGGGTTTCACTGCATAGATCAGGCTGGCCTTGAATTTATGGCAGTCCACCTGCCTTGGCCTCCCGAGTGCTGGGATTACAGGCATGTACCACCTCACCTGCCTGCTTTCCATTTCTAATTGCATTGATTTGGGTCTTTTCTTTCCTTTTTTTGCTAAGATTGGCTAAAGGTTTATCTATTTTGTTTATTTTTATTTATTTATTTTTGAGACAAGGTCTCACTTTTTAGTGCAGGCTGGCCTTGAACTCACTATGTAGCCCAGACTGGCCTCACACTCCTGGGCTCCTCCTGCCTCAGCCTCCTGAGTGCTGGGTTTACAGGCATGCGCCACCACACCTGGCTATCTCTTTTGTTTATTCTTTCAAATAACCAGCTCTTTGATTCCCTGGTTCTTTGTACTGTTTTTGTTTGTTTTGTTTTTTGTGCCAGGGATCGAACTCAGGGCCTTGAGCTTGCTAGGCAAGCACTTGAGCCCCTGAGCTAAATCCCCAGCCCCCCGTACTGTTTTTTCTAGTCACAGTTTCATTACTTTCTTCTCTGATCATTATAATTTCCTTCCTTGTATGAGTTTTGGATTTGGATTGTTCTTGATTTTCTAGGACCTTGAGGTGCATCATTAAATTATTTATTTGGGCTCACTCTGTCTTTCTCATGTGGCCATTCATAGCTCTAAATTGTCTGCTTAGGACTGCTTTTATTGTTCAGATGTTGTACTGGGATTATTGGATTGTAGGAACTAATTTCTTCCTTGATTTCTTCTGTGACCCTTTGATTATTCAAGAGTGTAATTTTATTTCTGTGTGTTTGCATAGTTTCTGTGGTTTCTTTTGCCAGTGATTTATAGTTTCATTGCACTCTGATCTGATAATATGCATGAGATAATTTTGATCTTTTGTATTTATTTAAGCATGCTTTATTGGGTTAGCATATGGTTTATTTTGGAGAAAGTTCTATGTGCTGTTGAGAAGAATGTGTATTCTGTTGTCGTTCCCTTAAACGATATGTAGTGACCTTTTTTGCTTCTTCAGATCAGCTTTGGCCTGAAGAATGCTCATGTATCATTGTCAGGAATATTCAGATACTCTGCAGCTGTTAGAACAGGTCCAGGTTAATGACTGACAATGATGATTATTATGGAAATCGTGGCGGATGGGATCCAGGACTGGCCTTTACCGCTGAACTAGGGTGGTGGCTTCTTAAGGGCAGAATCCCAAGGTGTCCTGCACATTCTTCGCCTGTTCTCCTGCTCCCTTTTCTGCTGCAACCTCTGCTTTTTTTGATTTCTTCTACTTTGCTCATCCTCCTGATTTGAAGTTTTCTTGAAATATTTTCCTCTCTGGTTCTACCCGTTCTCCCTCATGTGGTCCGCCGCTGCTTGTGTCTCAGCTCTCTCTGAGAGCTCCCATATCCTTATCTCCAATTTCAGGTGTCTGCTGGATGCTGCTCACCACATTTAAAACTAAACTCACCATTTTCTTATTCCAGCCAAGCTCTTTTTACAGTGTTTCTTATCAGTTTGTCAACATTGCCAATCGCCTGTTCCTTTCCCCCAGTTCCACTTGTGAAGTTCCTCTTCCCTTCTTCTTGTGTCCTCCCTGCCACCCCTTTGGTATCCTTGCCTGCTGTCTGCTTGGGACCACCACAGCAGGTTCCTGCCCGTGCTTCATGGTTCCCCAGACAAGCGTGCACAGTAAAATAAGTGCTGTTTGAAAGCTGGGCCTTGCATTTATGTGTGAAAAAAATAATTCTTTTGAAAAATTTTATAGGCTTTTTAAATGAAGTATTTATTTTCACTTACAGAAAGTAGAGGTAATAATCATTATAGCTATAGAGCGGTCTGTGACTAATCTTTTTGTTCCACTAAAAGATCTTTTCTCATTTTTATGATTCTCCACAGGAGAATCAAGATAAATGAGCTTATAGGATTATACATCGACCCTCAGAATAAAGGTAGAGAATAAAATACAAGATATTAAGAGACAGCCTGTAATTCAATCTGTTGGCGGTCACTTGTCCTTAAAGCTTGTTATTCAGTAAAACTAAGGATTAAGTATTCACAGATAAAAAGATACTTCAGTAAAACAGTTTTACTATTTTAACAAGGGAATTAAGTAATGATGAATCCAGATCAATTTTATCTTGCCGTTTTACTTAAAATTTATTTCTAAAGGCATAGTGATTTACTTGACTAATTTTTAATTTCTCAGCTGTGCATGTAAAAATCATAGATATGTAACACTGGCATGTAATCGGGAAATAAAGCACGTACAGTGATTCTCCGACTTGTAGAGTTTGAGGTTTTTTTGTTTTTTGTTTTTTGTTTTTTTAGTTCTGTTATCTAAGGTCTAATATTTTCTGCTTCTGAGTGCTAGATACAAAAGAGCCGGGAACGGCATCCATGTCCGGAACACAGCGAGCGCTGTGAAGCCGCCTCTGGGCACGCTGCCTTGTAGGGCTTGGCTTGCATTCTCCTGCTCTCGGCAGGACTGATTTCTGTTGCTTAAATCTCTTCTCAGAGAACACTGGATTCTCTGAAGTTATTTTGTAATCTACCTTTCTAATTTATTAAAAAAATTTTTTTGGTTTTTTGAGACAGGGTCTTGCTATGTAGTTCAGGCTTCCCTTGAACTTGCTATATTGCCCAGGCTAGGCTCCAGCTCACTGTGATCCTCCTGCCTCAGCCTCCTGAGTGCTGGGATTACAGGGGTGCACTACCATATCTGGCTAATTAAAATATTTTTCATCCTTATTATATACCAACCATTGCTCTGTATGCTAGAGAATTAATTAAATAGTGTAACAGATTAAATAAGGTTGTACTCTCAGTCTGGGTTTAGTTCAGAAAACAGAGCCATGCCCTCTAGTGTAGCTGTAAAGAATTTGACAGAGGAGTATGGGGACACTGGGGACATGAAGGTCAGAGCAGGACATTTCAGAGAAGCAGCTGACGCTCTGGTGAGGGACAGAAAGCCACAGGTGGTGTAGACATACATCCGTATGTCTGACCACCCTCCCGAAACAGTGGCCTCTGCTTCACTTTTGCCTTCTAAGGTTTAGATGCTCCTGTCACTGGCAGACCCTTGCCCGAGCCTGTCAGGACTGGGTTTTGAGCAGTGCAGTGCCAGGCCTCAGCAGTGACTGGTGCTGATGGTATGAAGCAGATCTGCATGGTGGCATGCCCTGGCTGAAGACTCACACATCCTGTCCCCTGCCCTGATCTGTGCCTGGTGCATCTCCACTGTACATTCGGCAGCCCTGGGGTGTCTCTGTCTTCCGCTTTTACATGGAAACTATTTTTTTTTTGTTTTTAGATTTTTATTAAAATGTATCCAAAATTACACAAACTTACAGGCAATTACACAAGCTTACAGATCACAATTAATTGTACTTTTTGCTTATGACAGTGAGCAATGTAAACAACCACCTACATACAGCAGTAATTCACAACTATATAAAATTACAATAGTACCCAGTGTACGTGTCACTGATTTAAGTTTGGGTCATTAGGTTCTTATTTTTAAGATATCATTATTCCTCTGGATTCCCATGCCCCTCCCCCGTTGCCCTCTTCTTGTTCCCTTGAACCTTTTGTCTATTAGCTTATATCTAACACTTTTTTTGTATCCATTGTTTATTCTTTTCTTTTGTTTGTATTTTACCTCACTAAATGAGGGATACCATGTGGTATTCCAGCTTGCGAGACTGGTTTATTTCACTCAATGTTATATTTTCCAGGTCCATCCATTTTTCTACAAATAACTCTAGTTTGTCATTCTTTATAGGTGAATAGTATTCCATTATGTATAGATACCACATTTCGTTTACCCAGCTATCCATTGATAGGTATACGGGTTGCTTCCAGAATTTAGCTATTACAAATTGTGCTGCTATAAACATTGTTGTGCAAGTATCTCTATAGTATGATGTCTCTAGCTCTTCAGGAAAGATACCTAGTAGGGGAATGGCTGGGTCATACGGGATTTCTACATTCAGACTCCTGAGAAATCTCCATACTGATTTCCATAATGGTTGTACTAGTTTACATTCCCACCAACAGTGTAGGAGGGTTCCCTTTTCACCACAGCCCTGCCAGCATTTGTTATTGTTTGACTATGGAAGCATTTTAGACTGCTTCTGGTAGCTGTGGACATCTTTCTAAGCATTATTGCTGATTTCTCCCAGGCCTGTTTCTAGAACTCTTGTACCTTATTGCTGGCTTGAGCAAAGGCTTAGGTTGTCAGTGCTACAGGCATGAATTTCATCAGTAATTTCTTTTTTTTTTTTCCGGTATAAAGTGACATGTATTATAGTAATTAGTGGAGAGAGCTTGTACATGAAATAAGTAATCCTATGTAGTCTTTTTTATTATTTCATCAGTAATTTTGATTCCCAGGTTTAATCAAGAAATACACAAATAAAAACTTCATGACTAATTCTGAAATGCTGAGAATCTCAGTGTTTGCATTTGCTGGATACTTGAGACCAAAGTACAGAGTGAGATTACAGAGTAGAATCTGTTTTTGACTTGCTGGAAGAATCGCTGATACAGCACTTCACCTGCTGATACAATGCCAGTGGGCTGAACACTTAAGCAGCCCACAGCTACCCCGCAGCCACCCTGTGCGTCGCTCTCTTTGCCCATTCACCTGTAGGGTGTTTTTTTTTTTTAATATTTGAAAATCTTCAGTGAACTAAACAAATGATGCATAGTGGAAATCCAACCTAGTATAGGGTTTTTATCAATGAGTGTGTATTTCTTTCCAAAGGCCCGCTTAAGGAAAACTTGGTGGGCTCGGATGTACATTTTCTGAATCCTCAGTAGTTGAGAAATAGGATCCAGCTCACAGAGCAATTGAGTATGTGAACAATTACCTTACAGTCTCCTTCCATTTAGCAGAAAGATGCATACATTTTAATAGATGGGGAGGTAACCATGTGAGGTACTGAATAAATTGTTATTGTTCACACTTTTAATCATGACTCAAGTACAGATGATTTATTTCTATCTTGGTTTCTTTTGGTCAACAGTTCTTCAAATTACATTAGATTTTTTGGGGGGATGGGGGTGCCTGGAGACAGGGTCTCGCTATATAGCCCAGGCTGGCCTTGAACTCAAGGCAATCCTCCTGCTTCAGCTGCCCGAGTGCTACTTGGTGGTACAGGCATGTACCACCACGCCTGGCTCAAATTACATTAGTTTTATGAGGTGGAGTTAAATGCTATCAGCTCAGAATTATGTTAATTATTCATATTGGGCCTTACACAAAATTTGGCATAAGAGTGCTCACTTCAGCAGTACATACTCTAAAATTTGACATAAGATAATGCCTTGCAGGAAAATGGGGGGGGGTCCGGAGGGCATCATGTTAAGCAAAATAAGCCCAACTCAGAGACAAGTGTCACATGTTCTCCCTGATACATGGAATCAAAAAAAGATGATGTGAAAGTAGAAGAGAGAATATTGTTATAGAGAGGAAGAGAATAAGAGGAAGGGGAAAGGGTGTAAAGGCATAGTGGGGCATGAATATGAGCAGAATATATACATTGAAACCAAATATTTTATAAAATCGGCACTAATAAAAGTAGAAATAGTTTTATTTATGATACAAATCTAGGACTTCACATCAAAATTTGAAGTCTGAGTCATGCTAATAAATTTTAGAGTCTAAATAGATGCTTTTCTACAAAGATGCAAAATATTACAATTGACTCACAAGGATGGGAAGGTAAAAGAATTAGGATGTATTATGTATATGTGCCAACTCCCCATGATGAATGTGATCATTCTGTGCTGCACATATGGACTAATAAAAATGTAAGAAAACTGACTCAAGAGGAGAGAAATAAAAGATGTTGAAAAATAGCACTGGAATTCCAAAGCTGGCTCAAGAATAAGATTTCCTGAAGATGGAATTCTAGATCTGCCCTTTATTAGCTGTGACTTTGGCAATTCCCTAACTTTTCTGTACTTCAGTTTTCATAGCCATAAAGTTAGAAGAACTGTTAAGAAAATTTGCTTAAATAATCCTGTGTGAGACTTGTACTAGCCCTGGAATCTACAATGAGGAAATGTTTCTTGTTGTTGCTCCCTAAGAAGGCCTTACGAGTGTTAGGTATTGCACGATGTCATCTAATTTGTTGATTGTGTAATAAAAGATGGTGTGTGTGTGTGTGTGTGTGTATTTTAAAAAGATGACACCTGGTGATGATAGTTGTAAAATAACACCAGGAAGCAGGAGGTCTACTAGTTTTTGTCAGATAGTTAAATCAAAAAATTCTTTTTGTGATTTCTAAACCTCTCAGTTTCATTTCTAAACCAAATGTTAGATGACAGACTGGTAGTAAACTCAGGGGGTTTTGGGTTTTTGGTGGAGGGGGATACGTGTCACTGGGGTTTGAAGCCAAGCCCTTTGCACTTCTGCACGGAGCTACATCCTTGGCCCTTTTTATTTTTTGAGACAAGGTCTCACTAAATCACCAAGTTGGCCAGCCTGGGCTTGAACTTGTGATCTTCCTGCCTCAGCCTCCCAGAGTGATGGAATTATAAACGTGTGCCACTGTTCCTGGCATACATTCAGAATTATATTCCAAGTGTAATATGAACTTATCCGATTTACTAAATAATTCTTTTGTACTTCGAGACTTCATGTGTTGATGTTTAAACAGAGCAGATAGCATGTAAACCATTCAGTGATGCATGAAATACCCTCCTTCACAGGTAAATATTGGGAAGATGGACTCACCTATTGAAAAGTGGAACCTCATAATCGGCAACTTGGCTTTAAAGCAGGTGAGTGATGCCCACATTTGTTTACAGATTGTGGGTGTTACCATAAGAATGGAGCAAAAGTTAGTGCTGTGAAGTGTACCGTTGCGTTGTTTCAGGAGATATCAAATTAATGATTTAGTACCTTAAAAAAGTGATAGAATCATTGAGTTCAGGTTATGTTTAAGTATGTCTTTCTCTAATGACCCACAGCTCTGTGCCACAGGAAATATATTTTGACCACTGCTGCAGCTCAACGCAAAGCTTAGCGCACTGTACATAGTAAGATCTCAGTACGTTCTGGTTGAAGATGGGCTTGGAGGAGGTACTAGGGCATTCGGGACGCAGAAGGCGCACAATTCTGGCCTACTTCGGCGATTTAGCCAGACCCTAGCTCAGGAAAAAAAAAAGGTCTGGGCTCTGGCTCCAAGGTGGAGCTCTTGCCTAGCAGGTGTGAGCAGTCCCCAGTACTGCAAAGAACAGGCAAAACCCAGACAGACAAATCAAAGCTAGTTGAGTTAACCGATGTCGGTACGGAAGATCAGCCACATACAAAGCATGGAGCAGGAGTGAGACTGCACCGTTGGGTCACGGCACCAGCTCTGAGCCATGCTGCTCACACCACGCAGGCGGGGCCTCCCCAGTCTACAGGCTGCGTTCTCTTAGTGATCACGGGGCTGCTGGGCTCAGACACATCCCGGACCCCGAGCCACCGCTGTCAGCAGCCCGGGCTTCTCGGGGATCCTGAGTCCGGAGTGCGCAGCTTCTTCCAAAGCCAATGCAGCTCGGTCACCACAGGCAGTGCCGCCTTCTCACTGCTCTGTGAGTGTTTACATGGGAAGAAATTTAAATGTTTTAGAAGTTTCTAATTCCGTTGGGTTTTATATTTAGGTTCAGGCCACAGTAGTTGGTTTTCTAGCAGCTGTGGCAGCAATTATATTGGGCTGGATTCCGGAAGGAAAATATTACCTCGATCATTCCATACTTCTGTGCTCAAGCAGCGTGGCAACCGCCTTTATTGCATCTCTTCTGCAGGGTAAGCGCGTGGGTAAAGGCCTGCTCTACAGTCAGTCTATCTCTCCCTTCCTCCTCCCTTCCTTTTCTCTCTCTTTCTTTCTTTCAAAACAGGGTCTTGCTTTGTACTTTAGGCTGGCCTTGAACTCACGGCAATCCTTCTGCCTCAGCCTCTTGAATACTGGGATTATAGGCCTTCTCCACTATGCCCAGCTAGTCTTTCATTTTTAAATAATTTATTTCCCAGGATGAAGACTTTTTACTTAGGTAATACTTGTTTCAGATGGAAGCAGAAAGAGGTCATCCTGAACTTTGGTAGTGCTGCCTAGAGCTGGCTTTTTGAGGCTGTCCCTGGTTTGGATGCTCTGGTGTCGTCCCCACATAAGATCAAGAGAATGGTGGAGACATTCGTTGGTTTCTGTGAGTCAGCTAATTGAGAAAGTCCGTCTGGAAATCATGCGGGGATTTACTGGTTCCTCTTGAATAATGGGTGTTCTGGGAAATACAAGTTTCAAAAGTAATCCCTCTGTTAAAAATTTTTCAAGTTTCAGATTGCAGGGAAAAAAATGCCTTCACTGTTTCTTTGGCAATATAAATATAACCTTGTCCTGGGACAGCTTATTGTTGGCTGTGGAATGTTAAAGAACCAGAAGATTTAAGAATAACTTCTGAGTTGGCTTATCTTTGTTTATATTTATTAATGTAAGCTTTATACTAGACAACTAGCTTATGATGGAATCATAGCAGAATGACTGGTTCTTCTTATTTTGTGACACCATCTTCCTGCCTTTTTAGCACCAGCAAAGTTAAGGATGGAAGCTTCTCATGTCAGGTGATCGTATAGTGAGTGCAGCTCACCTTTTGGCCAGATTCTGGCTGCTTATGGAGTTCTCATCAAGATGGCTTCCAAAATATTTTCAAGCATTGTATTTTAGTATTTAAATAATATTAGAGTTAGTTTCTTGTCTTTAATGGAATTACTAGAGTTGAATTAAGTTAGCACTGGCTAAGCAGAATGGAGGTAAGCTGGAAAATTGAATTTCTGGTAAAATAAAATATTGTTATAGCATAAGTACTCTATTTAAGCTGGGGATTTAGCTCAGTGGTTAGAGTGCTTGTGTAGCAAGTGTAAGGCCCTGAGTTCAATCCCCACCACCAAAAATAATAATAATACTACTAGAAATAAAATAAGTACTCTATTTATAGGCTCACTTCTGCTTTCTTTGTGATTTAGTTTCATTTAGAAAGTATTGTTTTAAAAGTTTGCAGTCTAGAAAGTGTTGAAATGCCTAGGATTTTCACAATTATCAAAAAACTTACTTTTTAAAAAAATTCAGATTTTCTTTTGCCAAGCGTGGTAGCACATGCCTGTGATTCTGGCATTCTGGAGGCTGAGGCAGGAGGATTACCACAAGTTTGAGGCCATCCTGGGGATCTAGTGACTTCAAGGCCAGCCTGACTTACATAGTGAGACCCTGTCTCAAACACAACAACAAAAATTCAGAGTTTTACAAATACTGTGCATTTGTTTAAAGTTTCTTACTTTGAATAATGTGTGTTCTGATTTTATGATGACTTGACTGTTTGAGCCATCCTAACGTATGTGAAGCAGGGGAGAAAACTTACCCAGACAAGTGAGGCAGTTTGTCCTGTTTCACAGCCTGTCAGTTGCAGAGCCAAAATTAAAACCCGAGTTTTCTGACTCCTAACTCTCTCCACTCCACCATAATGCCTGTGAAATACTTGATTTCATCTGAAACGAAGTGAGGGGCACTGTCCTGGAGAACTTCACATAGATCTTCAAATGTGCTCATTTTGGGAAAAGGTTTCCATTGTAATCACGTCTTGTTGGACCATTGCATAGCATAATGTATTTTTACAACTTTTCTGCTATTGGGAATTTTTTTTTTGCTATTTTTGTAATGAAACTATGAAAAAGGGAAGTCCAGTGATTGAAAAAGTTTCCATACATAGTATAAGGTGCAAGGCATCATTTGATGTAAGACAAAATTTTGCTTTTTACAGTTCTGGCTTTATGGGATACAGTAAAAAACACTGGTTTAGAGTCACAAGTTGTGTGACTTTAGGCCAACTTTAAAAACTACTCCCCAGAACCGTAGTTACATTATTTATTACTTCACTATGCTGGAATCAAAAACATATACAGTCATTTTATTCTGAAAGTGTGATGAAATTCTGTTCTTTTCCGTAGCCAAATTTAGGTTTCATATTGACCTATAGTTATACATAAATCAACTAAACATTTACAATTTTCTCTGTACTGCATCTTCTTAATGGAAATGTTGGCAGTGGCCAGTCTGTATAATCGGATATGGACATAAGTGTTATTTTTCTCTCTTTAATATGATTCAAGAAAATAAGGATTTTAAAGAGTCACTTTTTCGTCTTCTGTTACTTCATTGTGAATTTATAGGCAGAAACGTTGGGTTTAAAGCATATCTGGTAGCTGGGTGTGGTGGCATAGATCTGTGATCCCAGCTACTTTGGATGCTGAGGCTGGAAAATCACAAGTTTGAGGCCAGCCTCGGGCAGTTTAGCAAGACCCTATCCTGAAAAAGGGGGGATCTGGGAATGTAGATAAGCATTCCCTGGGTTAAAAACTCATTATGCCAAAAACAAAACAAAACAAATGAAAAACATCAATGAAAAAAAACCATCACTTTTACAAAGACCTTTTCTTGTGTTCTGGACTTCACTGTTCAAAATTTAATTATTTCCTGCTTCTTAATCCTTCAACACTTAATAAAATGAAGCGGGCATTTCTAGCTACCATATGTGAACAAATCTGTTTTTGTTGGTTTTCTTCCCAGTTGCTATGCCTATAAATATGACACAACTTTCTTTGGTGTTCCCATACGTTATTTGGAGGTGAAAATTTAAATCTTCGGACTTGATACACACAAATATATTACATTTAAGACATATGGATTACTGAATTAGAAGTTTTAGCTGTAATATTTTACAGTAGCATTCAGTTCTGTAGATGTAACATTGAGCTTCTCAGATCTTCTATGATTTCCACTTGGAGTTTGTTGAAAAGCATTTTGCCAAAGCATTGGAGTAGCAAAATAGTTTGTGTGATCAGCTTATCTGTTTTCTTTTAAGGGAGGAAAGGTTTATTTGGCTCACAGTTTTATGAAAGTCGAGGTTTCTGTCCGTAGTCGGCTGGCACCAAGGCAGGGTGGCATCACAGAGGAGAAACAGATCATGGTGGGCAGAAGCTACAAGCAGGCAGGGGTGATCGGCTTACCTAAATAGTCCAACCAGAACTGATACGCTCTTTGTCTATCCTGTATGTTTTGGTATTTGGGGTGTTGATTTTCTTTGAATCATAGCATCAAAAGTAATGAACATTCTTTCTTCTAGGAATAATAATGGTTGGTGTTATTGTTGGTTCAAAGAAGACTGGCATAAATCCTGATAATGTTGCTACACCCATTGCTGCCAGTTTTGGTGACCTTATAACTTTGGCCATATTAGCTTGGATCAGCCAGGGTTTGTACTCCTGTCTAGGTAAGTTGACTTGAATTAAATTAGATGCCCAGGGTCTCTCTGTAAGTGTTGCTACAGTAGGGCCATGAATCCATGGTAACCTTCATCTGTTTTACAACTGTTGTTGGCACCAACTGGAACAATATATTATTTATTACACACTTGCTATGGTTCTCACATATTTTTTCTGTTATAAAGTTTGTAACTCTGTAAGATAAAGATTCTCATCTCTGAATTCAGATGAGAAAACTGAGGATCTCAGATGTTCTGTGTTCTGGCCACACACCATTACTGTTAGAAAGGTTGAAATCAGGTCTGTCCATGATTTCTGCTCTTATAAATGCACAGCCAGCCAGGAGTCTGTTTTGTTGTGTTTTGTGTTCTGAAATAGCATCAGAGAATAGGAGGTTATAGTGGTACTTGAAATTTGCCAATGGTATGTTTTCTCCCATTAGAAACACAGACCAAGTTTGTGAAGTTGGAGTCATCTTATATATGTAATTCCTGATAAATAGTGATAGAAAATGTGTAAGATCTAATGGACTATTTTAGCTGCACATGGTGGCGCACACCTGTAATCCAAGCACTCGTGAGGCTGAGGCAGGAGAAGGCCAACCTGGGCTACACAGTGAGTTCAAGGCCAGCCTGAACTGCATAACGAGACCCTGTCTTTAAAAAACCCGGTTGGAGGTGCCTCCAAGGCGTCCTTGTGTGGGGATTGCCAAAGCTCTGTGTCTCAAACACTAGGGGGCCCCAGAAGACCTGCATTTGGTGCCTTGTGCTTTTATTCTGATTATAAAGACTGAGATAGGCATGTTAAACTTCAGAGACCCGTTCGTCTTACTAAGAACCTACCTCCTAGAAACCAAGTTTAATTCCTGAGCTATACTGAAAATACATAGTGACTGTAGCAATAAGAAGGGGGCTACTGGGTAGCTCTAGGGTTTAGTTATAGAGACTGTATAGAACTGGAGGTTAAGAAAAGTCTCATGATGTCAGTTAATCAAGAAGATATAACAATTTTTTAAACTTTTATTAGCACATGTTTGCAGTACATAATGATTACATTCACTGTAGGGAACTGGTACATGTACATAACAAATTTCAATTCTTTTTTTCCCCTTCCCTCCACCTCCCTTTTATTTTTCCAGTGTCAGATTCATTTATTATAAGACATAAAGTTTCTTGTCATATATACAGATTTGAGAGGATATAAAAATTATAAATATGTATTTTCCCCCAATATCAGTGTACAAGAAATACATAAAGTAATTGTTAACAGACCTGAAGGGAGAAATAGCCAGTAATACCGTAATAATAGAGGATTTCAGTATTTCACTTTCAGCAATTGGGAGATCAGGCAGACAGAAAATCAGTAAGGCAACACTGAACTTCTAGGTTAGAATGGGCCTAACAGACATATGCAAAATACTCTATTCAACAGCAGCCCAAGTATGCATGGAACATCCTCATCAAATTATATATTATGGTACAAAACAAATCTTACCTAATTTGAGAAATTTGAAATTATATCAAGTATCTTTTCTGACGGTGATGGTATGAAACTGGAAATCGAAACAAGAAAACTGGAAAGTGTATGAATCTGTGGAAGTTAAACATGCCCTGAACAGCCAGTGGGTCAAACAAGAAGGCAAAAGGGAAACTGGGGTTGGGAATTTATCTCAGTGGTAAAAGCGCTTGGCTGGCAAGCCCAAAGGCCTGAGTTCCATCCCCAGCACTACCCCTACCACCACTGCCCCGCCCCTGCCACAAAAAAAGGGAAACTGAGAAATAACTTGAAACAAATGAGAATGGAAACCTAGCATACCAAACCTATGAGGTGCAGCGAAAGCAATACTAAGAAGGAAGTTTATAGCTTTCTGTTCCTACATTAAAGAAGAAACATCTCAACCCAATATCACACCTACAGAAACTAGAAAAAGAACAAATTAAACTTAAGTTTTTAAGGGGAAGGAAATAATGAAGAGCAGAAATAAATGATATAGAAAATAGAAAATCTGTAGATTGAATCAACAAAACAAAGAGTTGGTTTTTCTTGGAACTAAACAAAATTGACAAAGCCTTAGCTGGATTAAAAAGACTCAAAATCAGATATGAAAGTAGAAATATTTCAGTGGATAGATCAGAAATAACAGGAATAATAAATACTATTATGAACAATTATATACCAGCAAATTAGAGAACCTAGAGAAATGGATAAATTTCTAGAAACATACTCCACCAAGATTAAATCAGGAAGAAATAGGACATCTGAACAGACCAATAAAAAAGAGATTGAAGTAGAAATGTAAAACTTCCCAACAAAGAAAATCCCAGGACCAGATGGCTTCACAGCTGAATTTTACCAAACATCTAAGAACTGGTGCTAACCTTTCTTAAACTCTTCCAAAGAACGAGCTAGAAGGAATACTTCTGAACTCATTTTATGAGGCCAGCACGAGCCTGCTGCCATTGCCAAAGACACCGCAAGCAAACTGTAGGCCAACAGCTCTGATGAACATTAGCTGTAAAAACCCTCAATAAAATACATCAGAAACACTGAATGGCGCGACTACGGGGGATTTGTCCTGGGAAGAAGGTGCTGTTAACATGTGCAAACCAGAGTGGCGCACCACATGGACAGAATAAAGGATCATCTCGGGAATGCTGAACAGGTTTCCAATGAAGTTCAATATCTTTTCCTTTTTAAGTCAGTACTGGAGATTGAACACAGGGCCTTGACACAGAGCCACATTCTCAGCCCTTTTTAGAATTTTGAGACAGGGTCTCAGTGGAGCACTGAGTTGACCGTGCTGGGCTAGAACTTCCAATTCTTCTCCCTCAGCCTGCCAGAGTGTTGTTGGAATTACAGGCATGTGCCCCTACACCTGGCGTCAACATTTTTTCTTGATAAAAACTCTTGATAATTTAGGTATAGAGGGAAATTATCTCAAAATAGAAAAGGCCATTTTTTAAAAGCCCGTGGCTAACATCAAAATTAGTGGGGAGAACTGAAAGCTTTTTCTTTAAGATTTGGTACAAGGCAGACAGGCCCACTCTTGGTACTGCTGCTCACCATAGCACCAGAAGTACCCACAGAGTGATCAGACAAGACAGGAAAAGGAAAGCATCCGGAGTGGAAAGGAAGATTAAATTATCCCTCTTTGCAGATGACACGATCCTGTACGTCGAAAACCTTAAAGATTCTGCAGGATGCAAAACCAGTGTACCCAAGTCAGCTGCATTTCCTTACCCTAATGAAGATGTCTCTGCAAATGAAATCAAGAAAATCCCACGTCCAGTAGCATCAAAAGCCAGGCACGTGGCTGGGGATTTACCTCGGTGGTTAAAGTGCTTGCCCACCAACCACAAGCCCCCAGTTCGAGCCCCAGCACCAAAAAAAAAGCACGTGACAAGGTGCTGACCATCACTAATCAGGAAAGCGCAAATCTGCACCACCATGGGACCTCTCCTCGCATCTGTGAGGAGGCTGTCGCCCAAGACAGGAATGGAGTACATGCAGGAATGAGAGTCCTGTATGCTGTTGGTGGGAATGTAAATTGGTGTCACCATCACAAAAACGGTTTGGAAGTTCAACAAGCACATAAAATGGAACTACCACTGTAGGTGACCCAGCTGATCCCTCTTCTGGATACACACCCAAAGAATGAAATCAGCCCTTGTAGAAACATCTGGGCCCTCACAGTCATTTGTGTTATCACAGTAGCCAAGATAGGAAAACAGCCTGTGTGTCTGTCAGTGGATGAGTGGATACAGAAGTTGTGATACATACACACACACGCACAGACATGCATACTCACAGTGGAATGTTAATCTTTAAAAAGGAGACCCGCCATTTGCAGTACCATAGATGAACCCATAGGGCATGATGCTAAGTGAAATTAGTCAGACGCAGAAAGAAAAATGCCGCATGATCTCATTTAGATATGGAAATTTCAAAAGTTGGATATGTAGAAATAAAAAGTAGAAGGGTAGTTACAGGGGTAGGGGATAATGTTGGGGTGAGGAAGGAGATGGGGAGATGGAGGTCAAGGGTACCAGTGGCATTTGAGTGTGACGCATAACTAGAGAGCTAATCTACAGCGTGAGAACTATAGTCAGTTATGGAAATTTGCTGAGACTTGATGTCAGGAAGGGAGCGGAACAACTAGCTGAAGCGATAGATGTGTATTTCCCTGGCTGTAGTAACCGTTTTCCTGTGTGTGCCAAGACAGCATATTGTGCACCTTACACATCTGAAGTGAAAAGGAGAGAACCGCCTTGCTCAGGATTTTGTATGTTCTAAAGTGACTTTGAGCAGTCTTGTCGTGTACTGTTTGCTCGTGGGGTGTACTGTACTGCCTTTCTTTCGCTCCTGTTCAGATGTGCTGATTTCTGGTATCTGGTGTATTGTGGAGTTCCCCCTTCACCTCTCTGTATTTCCTGGTGGGTAGGTGGCAGGGGGTGGGGGGTGGGCAGAAGAACAAAACAGACAAACCCAAAAATTTGTTGCCTTTATTTTTTGTAGTCACTCTGAGTAACTCTGTTGCTGAGTGGACAGAGTTAAGATTTCAGTTTCCTGGAGAAGCTGCTTGTGGATTTCCTGCACCTCGTGTGGGTTTTGTTTTTTTGATGGTCACCCCTCCTTCGACCTGTCCTCTCCTTCCCTTCAAGGCCAGTTAGAATCCTTCTCATTTTTAATGAGAAGTTTATAGATTTTTCTACTCTTGGATGATTTTTTTTCTTCTCTGAATTCTACTTGCATTTTATTGACACTTCTCTTACGGCATTCTTTATGTCGGGCCAGTGGTTATAACTTTTTGTATAGATATGGTACCCAGCCTTTTGAGAGGATAAGCTTCTTAAGGACAAAAAATGTTTTCATTTTATTCATTTAATTCCTTTGTTGCATCCTATAGAGCCAAATATAGTAGATTATAAATAGCACTGTAGCACTTTAGTCCTTTTGAAAATGCTCCAGTTATCATGATTAAAAGCTGTTCAGAAAGTGCTGTGTGTATGCATAGAAAACAGAAGATGGAGACGCCTCTGAATGAGTTGGCAAAGTTAACTGTCCGGTAACATGATAGATTGTAACAAACAGTTCCTTTTGATGAGGGCAGAGTATTGGGGAAATATTGGAAGATATCTTGCCTTAGCAGAAGACTTCTAGATTCGTATCAGTGTAGAAAAATAAAAATGACAGCGTATGGCCAGAAAAGATCTATTTCAAGTGGGAACAGAGGAGGAAATAGAAAGTAATCTAAGGTCTAGATTATAATATGCTTTTGTGTGACTGAGAAAATGCAAAGGTATTTATACCTTCATGCAGTCCTCTTTAACGTACAGTAATCTTCAAAAGTTGTCAGAGTCCAAATTGGCCCAGTAATGAAAACACCATACACAATGATTGTTTTTTTTCTTCTTGTTTGCATAACTTAAGGGAATTTTTTTTAAAACTCCTTTTGAAGTATTTATAACTACATGGTCATATAATTCTTTATGTACATGATATTTATTGACTTGAAGGAATTATCACCTTTTCTCTTCTTAGGCAGGATCTGAGAGGTGAGCCGATTGATTTCTTGCTTTCCAAAGTCACCTGTGAGAATGTAGCTTAGTTACAGCCTTCAGCGCAGTAGCGGTCTCCTCAGGTTGTGTCCTCCCATGAGGCTTGCGGAGGGCTGCCTGGGTGTTCCCAGGGTGTTCAAGACCATCACTGCCCTGATGTGCAGCTGTGAGTGGAATCAAAGTGAATCTGAATGGGCGTCACTGTGCCTGAGTGATTTTCAGCACTGCACCGCCTTAGTTTAGAGTGATTTCTAGAATATACATTTCCTGAGAAATTGTGACAGTTATTAATGGGGATTTAGAAAAAAGTTGCAGTGTGCAGTGCCTATTGCTGTTGTGCACACAGAAATAGCTAATATATAAAAGTTGTCAATCATTGCAATTACTATTTCTGAAGAATCTGGAGAATGTTGGATGCTATTAATAAAATGATATAATAGTAGTTGAAAAATGTCACCAACAATATAACAAGAGGCACAGCCATGAATTCCAAAGAAGGTGACTGTGTTTGCCGGGGAACTGGAGTCAGAGCAGTTTGAGCTGCTTTGGCTGTGTGTTTGCCTATAGTACAGAATCAGAGCTAACGTATATGGCGGTTTAAATAGGCTTACAGTTCCAAAAAGTCTTACACATACCTGCATTCGTGTTCTATTACTGTAAGCACAAACTCCATGGCTTAAGACAGCAGAAATGTATTTTCTTAGTGTTCTGGAGGCTAAGAAGCCAAATGAACTGCGAGAACTAATACCAAGGTGTTGGTGGAAAGGGTTCCTTCTCCAGGCTCAGGCTCTGGGGGGGGTCCGTTCCGTGCCTTTCCACCTTTTGGCAGCTGTAGTGTCCCTTGGTCATAGTCACGTTACTCCTGTCTCTGCTTTTGTTGTCACCTTGCTTTACTTATTCTGTAGCCAAATCTTGGCAGCCAAATCCTGCCTCCCTCTTATTAGGGCACCCACGATTACATTTAGGGCTCACACAGATAATCCAGGATAGGATTATCATCTCAAAATCCTTGATGGAATCCCACCTGCAAAGCTCTTTGGTTGCACAGAGTAACACTCACATGAGGGTAAAGCTTACCATTAGACCCATCATAAATAGTGAGATTTTAATGTAAAATATTATTTGAACTAAGATCTTCTAAACATGTTTCACTTAGAAGAAATTATTTTGTGTTTTGATATTCAGAAATTCGTAGTTGGCTTTTAATTGGCCATTTTTCTCTTGCTGATTGTGTCCTTAGTAGTTTTCTAGAAGTAATTCTTTAATTTTATGACATCTGTAAAACACCAAATTGAAATAGAACACACTTAGTTTTCTCCTTCTTTTTTAATGTTTACAAAACTATTATTTGGAGGTAATGTTATAGCTATAAAACAGTTGCAAAAATAAAAAGAGTAGAAAAAACTTGCATATTCTTTACTTACATTCACCAAATAGTAACGTTACCCCATTTGTTTTATATTTTCTCTTTTTCCATACATACATCTTCAACATTGGCATTGTGAAAGAATGTAGATGTTCTGGTTTAGGTCTAAACTGTCCCCCAGCAGCCTCACGTTCCTCAGGAGGGGCCTGGTCAGGATGGGTCACAGAGGCATGACCTGGGAGGGTGTGTTCCAGTCTGGCTCCTCCTCCTTCTCTCTACTTGATCATGCCATGGGGTGGACAGCATTCCTCTGCCAGCCCTTCCTCCATCTGCTTCTGCCTTGGAGCCAGTGACCACAGACTGATTACCATTGGAAACTAAGCCAAATAAACCTCTGCCTTTTAGTTGTGGGTGTTGGATATTTTGTCCCAGTGACAGGAAAGCCGACAATACAACAGACCTCCTCCCTCATTTACTTTCCACTGTTAGAATTTTTTAAATTCTGGATATAAGTCACATACCGTGCACTTTATAAAGTAAATAATTTGTTGGTTTTGGTATCTTCATAAGGTTGTGCAACCATCACCATGGCCTAATTCCAGAGTGTTTTCATCATCTCCAGGAGAAGCCCTGTGCTCTGTAGCAGTATTGCTCATTCCATCCTTCCCCCCGCTCCTGGCAACCACGAATCTACTTTCTGTTACTTTGAGTTTGCCTGTTCAGGAAATTTCATGTTAATGAAGTCACACAGTGTGCAGCGTTTGGTGTCCAGCTCCTTTCACGTAGCATAATGTTTTCAGGGTTCCTCTGTGTCGTAGCGTGGACTACTACTTCATCTTAAGCATTGAGTAGTACCCCAGTGTGTGGATTAGTAGTATGGCTGAACAATGTTCTCTTGCATGGATGCATATTGAGTTTTGTTTATTCACTCACTATTTGACAGACATCTAGGTTCCTTCCATATTTAGGCTATTATGAATGATGCTACTGTGAACATTTGTGTACCAGTTTTGATGTTCGTGAATGTTTTCTTCGTCTTGGACACACATCTAGGAGAATTCCTAGGTCATACGGCAAGTGTCCTTTTGTTACTTTTAGTTTCTCACTAAGAAGGTGTTTTCTTCTTTGAAAGTAGAGGGCAGTGGTTTGGGGGTGGGGTGGCAGGTGCTTTTTCAATTCCAGGTATGCTTCCAGAGATGTAATGTTGAGGTAACTTTTTTAAAGCCTGCATGCTTGTCCTGTCCTGACCTGAAATGAAATCCCAAGGTGAACTGAGTTGGTAGGATTGTTCTTTTTGTTTGGTGGTTTCAATGCTTTTAGTTTCTTTTTGTCCAGTAGAGAAATTGTTGGCAACTTTAATTATTTTAGGAGGTAGGAATGCTTGTTCATCGAGATGTTACTTCCCATTATGTGATGGTTTACAAGAGCTGGGAATCCATTCAACAAATAAAGATTTCTTTCATCTTTTAAAACATAATGGAAAAGACACTAAATGTAGCATGAGTCGTATTCCTTTTAATGGAAGAAAATGTAGAAACGATTTTTCTCAGTATAATTATTTTGAATGTGATAGCAAATCCACACAGGGACATGAAAATAAAATGTTTATATATTATTTAAATATGTATAATAAGTGCTTATTTCTACTTGATGGGGAAAACATGAAAATTTTCTGTTTCTGTTTCAAGCATCTTTACTCGCACATGGGAGATCTTTAAATATTTTAAGAATTTAACTGGGTGTGGTGGTGCACAACCATAATCCCAGCACTGGGGAGGCTGAGACAAGAGTATCATCATGACTTTGAGACCATTGTGGGCTACATAGTGAGTTCAGAACCACCCTGAACTACATAGTGAGACCTTGTTTCAAAACAAACATCATAAGACTCTAGAGAGAAAAAAAAAAAAGAATCTAGAGAAATAAAATTCAATAAAAAATAAGAGCACAAGGGTTGCATAATTCTGTGAGATAAATGAAAAATTTTGACATTTAATTTAAGGCTGTTGGCTGCAGGGACTGTGAGATCAACTCTGTCTTCAAGTTATGATGTCATTACTAAACAAAATCTATATTAGAGTTATCAGGAAGAATCTCAGAAATATCTTGGCTGAAATCTTGATAATAAAACTTTGATCAACTAAAATGGTATCACCAAAAATTCTTTGGGAAGATATAACTGTTCAAATAAAGAGTATACAACTTTCAACCATAGGAAGATTTAAAATAAAGTATAAAAATATTTGCAAATCAAACTCACGGAATTGTTTTATGCTAAAGAGGCAGTGCATACTTACATACTTGTAACTTAGCCCATGTCTAATTCCATTTTTGAATTTATAATTAATGATTTTTCTTGTGATTGTTAAAGAGAAGTCTTGCCAAATTTGTATACATTATATGAATATTTTTAAAAACTTAAGTTATTATATTACTTGAAGACTTGAAAACTTTTGTGCAGTAAGTGAACTGTCTAAAGTAAATGGAACATCATAGGTGTTCTTAAGTAGGGTCACATATTCCAGACTCAGTGTTTGGCTAGATGCTACACACTGTAAGCACAATGTCATTGAGACGCCAGGCACTGTATGGGCAGTATAGTCAAGCATCCAGTTGGTTTTTTCTGTAAGAATCTTGGGCTTTATTCTGGTGGGCAGTTCTTTATGGGTTAGCTTGGGCTTGTAAGGTCTGCTTTAAAGTCACATTGGGGCAGATGTACACAGACATTATTCTAGGACGAGCCCTGCTACTAAGTTGGGATCTTTCTCAGGTCTGTACTGAATCCCCTCAGTGTTCAGAGAGGCTCCCTGCAGGGGGCTAGATCTTGAGTGACTTCCAGGCCTTTGTAAACTTGGGGCTTTTTAGTGAACAACTCCTGGTTATTCTTGGACAGCTTTGTGGAGTGTCTTGTGCATGCACAGCTGGTCACTCAGTCCTCAAGCGCTGTCGCTGACAGCTTCCCTCCCTCCAAGGTCGTGCTCCGGGACTCCCTTGGCCTCAGCTTCGCTCTGCAGAGCTCTCCCCTGAGCTGCAGTCTGTTGGCACCTTCGGTGGGAGTCTGGGCAGTG
>PVJO010017045.1:0-40207 GCA_004026905.1 Hystrix cristata | reverse complement strand
TTTGTTTATGTCGTGTGCACTCCACATCAGGAGTGACAAACTATATTAATTATTTTTAAACTACAATATAAATCTAGTGGCTTTTGCTGTTTAATCCAAGAAGTGGAAAGCAATTAAAATAGCATCTCTTTCACCGAGGGTAAGCAATGTGCTAGGTACATTTTATATAATTGCTTTCATACACTGATTCTAAAAGTGGGTAATCAGTTCCTCATTTTTAAAATAAGAAACTTGAAATTGAAAATTCTCTTTTGGTAAACTGATGAGTAGGAAGGTATTCATGCAGCATGGACTGTTTATGTAGCTAAATTGTTAGCCTTTTTATTTCTTCTAGCCTGAGCACTAGCTGAGTCTCAGGACAGCGTCTTTGACGTACATATATAGGTAAAATGACTGAGAAGAGAGAGACAGAACCTCTGTAGGTGCTATCAATACCAACTTAATTAGTTTGGCTGCTTCAAAGAACACAAACTTACAGATACCAAACTCTCTGTAGTAATGAGTCACTACAAAACTGGATATTCATCACATTTCAGCTCTTGGGTCTTCCCTTCAAAGTCCTGTACATTTTCCCAAGCAAACACTCAGAAAGCACTTCTAAGGCTACTTTTTGTATGTGTGCGTGAACTTTGTTTAAAGCATTTTCCCAGAGCTTGTTAGGACTGGGACTTTCAGATAACTGTCAGTTGTCTGCCTTAAAGGCTCATGGGCAGTGGATACCTCCACAGCACTTAGAGCAGCCACCTTAGAAAACCACTGATGGACAAATACTGTCATCTCTGCCCTGCAGTTCAGCGAATGCAAACTGAAGGTGTTGTGTGCCACCTGAGAATTCATTAATGTCTTCAAGGCTAACCCACGTGTAACACGCTCGGTCTACCCTGGAGTTCTTCCGCACTACAGGTGCAGCTCACACCTAAGAGGAGCGGTTCTGGGTATGGTGTATATAACCTTCTATTTGCTTCTGGGACTTCATTATACCTGGTGTCATATCATGCAATTTTAGAGGCCTTTTCTGGAACGAGTAGTTGCTGAAGCTTGGCACAGTTTTTTCCCCTTACTTTTACAAGTTTATTGGGTTGTTACGAAGCTGAGAGAAAAACTCCCGGGAGAACGAATGTGAAAGCTAGTGCAGGAACAAAGACTAGAAGAACCAGGCAGAATAAGGAAAGAGAAGCCATAGAAGTAGAGGGTAAAAAGTGCAGAAATAAAAAGCTAGCCTCACTGACCTGTCTTTACACACATACACACACACACACACACACACACACACACACACACATTTCTATGAGCATTTTCATCAATCAGTCAAACTGCCTGATTGTTGATTTACTAACCAATCAATAGCACCATTCTCCCCTCTATAAATAGGTAATCATAGTACAAAAATATTTAGTATTTCTCTCTTAATTTATTTAGCTGACTTTTTGGTTGTCAGAGGAAGATTTTAAGTAGTTGCCATTTGGGGACATGAGAGAACTATAATGTGAAAGCAGGAACATGATTAAGCTTACCTGATAAAACTTTCATATTTCTACACCTTAAATATGCACTTAATTATGGAAGATAATTTTTCAGACATTGGAAATAGTTACACTTGCTCTCCAAATAGGAACTTCTTCCAAACCTATCCTATGTGTTTATCTCAGAAAGAGATTTGTGTCTGGGGGAGCTATTTTGACAAAATATTAATGTATTTTTCTCAGTTTATTTTTGCACAAAACAAAATTAGGCATATTTACAATCAGATCAAGGCAGCCCTTGGCCTTATTCCTTGAGAGTAAGATTCAGAATGTACCAGAACAATGGAAATAAATATTTAGTCTCCATTTTCTGACATTCCACTTAGGATTTGGTAATAAGATGTCACTTAGCACATCAAGATCCTGTTTCATTTTCTTCATGATATGTGAAACAGAAGTTAGGAAAAAAGACAAAATAAATGAAAGACATTGAGCCCTTTTGCACAGTGGATTAAGGGATAACAGAACAGGTCATCATAAGATATTAAATGTTCAAACACTCAGCTGCCTTCTACCTGGAATGAGGGTGTATGTGGTGTGTCTAAGCCGTGAAGGGCACTGGCCTTTTCCCAGTTCCAGCTCTGCTGGAAGATGATCATGCAGCGGAGTCCATCACTGACCTGGCATCTCACAGAGTAGAGCACGCAGGATTGAAGTGCCAAGAACTGATAGTACCAATTTGACATCCCAAGGTGTCTGTCAATTGGTGTACAGGTAATGGGTGTGCTCCGGGTGGGAAAAGCTGCGATGAAGGTGAGATAATGCTGAAGTCCCAAAGAGGACATGGAGGCAGGCTATTTTAGGACAGAGGACAAGACAGAAAGTTAGAGCCCCAGCATATGTCAAACCCCAGAGAGGGGCCATAAGATGAATTTTATTATCTGCCCAGAATGGTTGAAAGTACTGAAAGAATGCACAGAAATGGAAATGATCATTCCTCAAAGGTCGCCAACTTATGCAAACAAGGTAGCCGACTCCTTTATCTCAAGGTCATAAGATCATGTGAACTTGCTCTCCTGTACCCAGATAACATCATGGTGAGGGACCAGCAAAAATGTGACAGAAAATCGACAATGAAGTTGTCTGAATGATGTCTAAAAAGCATTACTTAAATGATATGAAATAATCATAAATTATGGTATGAGACTTTAGGATCTAAAAAAAGGTCAATAGAAGTACTATTTAAACAAATTTTTAAGTTTCTAGGAAATTAATTTTGTGCTCTGGGGAAATTTTTGAACATATTTGAGAAAGAGGCTGATTTAGGTGTTAATAGTCATGTATATCTTCACATATGTAATTCTATGGGATCTTTTCCTAAGAAGTTTAATGGGATGAGGGGCAAAAATTTGTGTAGGAGAAACAGTAAAAGACCTCTAACCTATATACAGCATACTCTGCTCTATGTCTTCTCCTTGGAAATATTCTCCCTACTCACAATTTGTTTGGTAGTTAGCATGACATTAATAAGGTAGTATTAGAAACTTTCATAGATACTATTGATAGTACATTATAACCAGAATTAAAAAAGGAGTTTTTTGACTAGCAAAACCTAACATTACATTTTAGTCACTAGGCAGAAATGTTCTACCATCTGCGATTTTTGCCAGTCAGGGAAAAAGAAGAACAAAGGTTCAACTTGCTGAAAAGCAGTGATATTAAATTATTAACTGACCAGATGGACACGGGCTATACACCTTCAGTAAAGGCATACTTGTGCACAGCTAGCACATTTTGTTGGAGTTTTATTTGAAAACTCAATTTGGAATTCGTTTCCTAGAAAAGAAGTCAACATAGAGGAAGAAGATGGGAATCTTCTAGACAAGGAATCCATTAGATATTAAAGATACTCAAATAATGGTTGATTTTACGTCAAGAGTAGAATTAAAATAGGGTCATTGTTTTTATAACTGTACCATTTACAAACTTAAAAACACATGAAAAATGTTATATACAGTTCTGTTTGTCAAAGATGATCGCCATCTATTAAGATTTGTGTCTTGAATTTTGTTTCCTAATCAGAAAAATTTACATTGCTTTAATTTTTACATTAATGACAGTTTTACTCATGACTACACATTAAAAAAGAAGCATAGGGGCTGGGGATTTAGCTCAAGTGGTAAAGCACTTGCCTAGCAAGTGTAAGGCCCTTCGATCCCCAGCACTCAAAAAAAAAAAAAAAAAAAAAAAAAAAAAAAAAAAAAAAAAAAAGAAAAGAAAAAGAAAAAAAAAGCATATTAGTAGAATTTTGTTTACTTGTTTGAAAAAGACATGCAAATGAAATCTATGGAAAGAAACATCATTTTGCCTTATTGGAAGGGGATATCAAATTTGAAGAAATTACTACCACAAAAAAGTGTTTCTGAATAAAGTAAGGGCGTTCGCACATATCCTTGTCTGTGTATTTGTAGCAGGTGTTTGCCACGGGATCGGGGTTGTGAGCCCTGGGAAGGTTGGTGAAATGCTGCTTCATAGCTGACCCCCAGAAACCCAAGGCGGGTGTGCTGTCCCTCACTGGGGGGCAAATAAGGCCGATCATTCGAGAGCGGAAGAGGTTGGAGGGTGGAATGCACTGCTACTTCTTAGGAAGAAATCTTTTGCTGGGATAATGCTGGCAGCTACAGAGGTCACAAGGAAAGGAAGGAACTTCTTCCTCTAACTTTGTGATCCTTGTTTAGTGCTCTCTGTTGGAAGATCTTAAGAGCTGATTTCTTTTATACTCTGCAGTCAGCTAGCACCAGTATCACACAGGCAAGTGTATGCAGGAAGGTATGGATCCATGGAGCAGTACACATCTTAGTAACCAGCAAAGTCGGATGTAAAAATGAGTAGTTTAAAAATGTTTTGTTATCTCCTGGATTTTAGTACTTCCAATAGAAATCAGCTGTTACTAAGCTTAAATCAATAGATCTTTTTCCTCTGGTTGCACTTTAGATTTTATTTGGCTCTTAGCAGTTTGTGATGTGTTTAGGTTTGATGATTTGAATTTCTTTCACCTTATTCTTGTTGAGGTTTGTTGTATCTGATCTATTGTTAGAGACTCTCATTTCTGATATGATATTGTTCAACTCTACCATGCTCATTTGATTCTGTTTATAGATTACAATTATAATTGAGATTTTATAACTTTTGTCTTTTTTACCCATGCTTTCTCTATTTTTATAAACAAATGAATTATGTTTTTAAAAAATAATTTGTCTGTTAATTATAATAATTGCACCATGTGGTAGATAGGTTTTTAATATATAATATTATCTTTGTTATCTTCCATACGTTCCTACCTTTTTGAATGCCTAGAGGATCTTATGAGCCCAAATAATGTGTTTTAAACATTCTAGTTAATAAGATCTTCCACATAGAGGATTTCCATTTTGCTTTTCTATGCAGTTAGAGTGGGGTTCTTATCACCTTATTCTGGCCCTGAACTAGGTTAAGGCTGAATTATAGGTTAATATGATTCAGTTAACCGTGGGCTCATCAATTTCCTAGAGTACAGCTGTCAAAAGATTTTACCTTAGTTTTAGGGGCTTGTCTTGCTATGCACTACTTCACACTGTGTCAGATGACTTACGTACTAGACTAGCTTGGTGATTATCAGAACCTGCAGAAATTTTTTCCTCTCCAGACTTGTGCAATTCCCAAAAATACAGCTGAAAGTTGAACATCTCTTTTTCTGAGAAAGACACTGGATTCTTGGCCTCTAATTGTGCTCAGATTTTCAAATATTCCCAGATAGGAAGTCACGAAGCTTTGCAGATGCAGGCAGGAATGCATTCTTCTTGCCCAGGGACAGAGAAAAATGCTTTTTTTTAACCTCAGTACTGGACAAGACTTTATTTCTTTATTTTTTTAATTGCCTTTTGGCTTGCTATAGTTTTTTTTTTTAATTTTATTTTAATGGTACATTTTAGATGTCCATAGTGATAACATTCATCATAGGGGATTTGTACCTGTACATGACATATTGTGTTGCTTCTTTTTTTCCCATTCCCCTCCCCTCCCTTCACTCCCTCCTCCCTCTCTATTTACAAAAGCTTTGTTTCCGTCCTTTCCTTCCATTTCTTATTTCTGTTGTCCCTCTGTTCCTTTCCCCCTCCCTTGTTCCCTTTCCCATTTGGAGATTTTCTTCCCTTTCCCAATATAATACATTTTAGTCTTTATATACACTTTGGTTTCTCACACCAGAGAAACTATGCGGTATTTAAACATGCTATAGTTTTGATATCTGAGAAAAGGTCAAAAGGAGAGTTGGGGTACTGTTGCACATTGTCTCACCGTCTTCCATTTTTGCCTAGTCCGAAGCCTCTACGCTGCTGCAGGTGAGATCAGGCCTCAGAGCATCCTTGGTATTTACTTTTTTTCTGCAAATGATATGCTAATACCAAGAACACTACAAAGTCTGGAGCTATTGGTGATCTTTCATTGCAGGACAATTTTCTTGGACCAAGTAAATATTTAGCTATAAAGGTTGGGTTGCTATCTGGTACAAAGTTAATAACACTATTGTTATTAAAAAGGAGGAATTATATGATAAAATATAAGGAACATCAAGGATGGACCTAGACATCCAATTAGGTATTAATAAGCCTAATAATGAGATCACATGAACATACTACTATAGTTCTATATTTTTTGTGGCCAAGTTAAATGTACCATCTATTTTCTCTTGTCAACATTGTCCTTATACTATTTACTAACTTTACAGTTTTAGATAAAGCAAGCTTTGTAAATATGTTTTCCTTATTTTTATACCTGTATGTCAATTTCAGTAATTTTCCTCTCTTGTTAATTCTCTTGAGAAGAGGTAAAATTCAATAAACCCTCTAACTCCTGAGGAAGATATTTTGGGGTAATTCCCTAACTAAAATCTCTGGGAGAGCTATTCAAATAGTCACTACTACAAATGCAATTTTGCTCTTGATGACCATACACAAGCAACATACAAGAATGATAACCAATTATAGCACAGATATAAAGGTAGAGTCTTACCTTCTGGAAAGTTACAGCCTATTAGAAGTAGCAAATTAAATTAAAAATCTGACAACAGTCATTTAAGATATTTGGTAAATGGACAAAATAATGAAGAAGTCGAAGACAGTTGGGGTAAAATGTCCAAAAGGGAAAGGGAACAAGGGAGGCGGAAAGGAACAGAAGGACAAGAAAAATGAGAAATGGAAGGAAAAAATGGAAACAAAGCTTTTGTAGATAAGGAGGGAGGAGGGGGTGAGGGGAGGGGAATGGGAAAAAAAGAAGCAACAATATATGTAATGTACAGGTACAAATCCCCTATGATGAATGTTATCACTATGCACATCTAAAATGTACCATTAAAATAAAATTTAAAAAAATAATAAAAGCAGAGGGAAAAAAAACGAGTCATGGCTAGACTGAAACAAATATGGTTTATGAATCAGGAAATTATATTTTCAAAATCTATCTCTGCCTAACTGAGATTTGGTGAGTCAGTTAGCCTACTTGGTCTTGTGAAATGAGGAGAATAGATAGCATGATTTAATTAATAGTTATTCAACAGTCATGTTTTGAATAGGGTTCTAGGTTAGGCATTTTTGTTAAATTCTTAATTTCTCCTAGTTCTAAAATTTGGAGAGACTGTTACGGTTTAAATCTATAATGTTCTCCAAGAGTCTCATGTATTCAGAAGTGGAACTTGTGGAAGGTGACGGCGTCATGGGTGCTCTGTGCTTACCGGCAAACTGGAGTGTGCGTGGCTGAACTGCTATGGGGAGGGGGGCTTGTGTGAGAGGAGTTGGTAGCTGGGGGAGGGGCTGACCTTGAAGGGCACACTCTTGTCTCTGGCCCCTCCCTTCTCTCTGGTTCCTACCCTGGATTGAACAGCTTTCCTTCACTGTGCCCTGTCTGCCATTTGCAAGAGAACCAGCCAAACGTGGATTGAATTCTTGGAAACCATGAGCCAAATCAACCTCTCCTCCTTAAATTGCTGGTGGCAGGTATTTTATCCCAGTGATGGGAAAGTGACTAATACGGAAACTGGATTCACAGAAACGAACAATACATGGGAAGCTGAATTCTGTCAGCTAAGAAATGTTTCTTTGGGTAAAAGAAAATAGAAACTGAGGCTGGGCCTTGAGTGACAGGAGTAACATATGATAAGAAAAAAAAAATGGGGATGTGATTATACAATTTTGGAAATGGGCCTCTTGCAGGGACTGGAACACAGCTTTCAAACAAAGCTCTCATAGCTCACACAGCCTGTGCCAGTAGGAACCTTGGGAAAGAAGTATTTTTATAGACACTCATGTGTGTGTCCTCTGCTGTCAAATAGCAAAGTGATATTTTCCCCTCTAGTAAAAGTTTCAGTAGGAATAAATTTAAATATATACATTTTTGTAGCAATGATTTATTTGAAAAATTGAAATACCTAAACCAAGCTATATGATTATCAAACCAGTGATAGAATTCTGACAAGCTCGTTCCATTTGAAGAGTTTTGTGACAGCAGAATTGAGCCTTTAGTGTATGCATTTGTACAATTAACATTTGGTCATAAGACACACAAAAGCACAACTTTTGGAATATTTATGTTAAAAAATAAATAGACTGTTTTTTGCTGGGGCAAATCCAAAGTTATCCGTGCCCATTTATTTGGTAAATAACTAGAGGTCTCTCTGTCTATCTAAATATCTATCCATGTGTCATCAAATATCTAAATAATCTCTTAACTACCTAACCATCATCTTCTTACCCATATCTAAGATTTACGTACATATTTATGTTTTTGTTTATTTTTACCTTTGTATCATATCAGAGCATTCTGGGAGGATAGTCTGATAAGGAGATAGAATGTGGAGGGGAAAAAAAATAACCTACCCTTTCTTACAGGCAGTAAATCTCTTTGTTACTTTGCTATTTAGCTCAAAAAAAAAGGTAGGATAAAATTTATTGCTATAAAGAGAAAGAAAAAGAGCCACAATTCAATAGCATTTACAATCAAGTTTCAAATAACTGTCAAACTTTCCTTCAAATGCTAATAAATAAGTTAGTCATTCCTTTTTTATATCAGGGGATTGTGCTCTATGACACACAGTAAATGCTCCGTAAAAGGAAGTTCATATACCTTTAGGATATGCCTAACTGTAAGCAAACGGGAAAAGAAGGAATAAGAGATGAAGCATTTGCTGAAGTTATCATTCACTTGAAGCCTTTTTGTGTCCTGGGCTTTGAGAATTCTATCAACAAAGTGAGTGAAAACAGAGCCCACCGGAGCAGTGGAGAGAAAGCCTCAGGAAACTGCCTGACCTGTGGCACTAGGGACCAGCTGAGGCAGCCCTAGTGTGCCTTCTACAGCTCTGGTGTCTGGAATTTACATGTTCTGATTGGTAAAAAGCAAATCATGATTATCGGTACTGTCATCACTGCCATGATAGTCTAAACAGTTTTTTATTGTCGAATTATTCTTGTGTTCTTCTCCTCTCTCCCATCTACCAGCTCCTAATCAAGCCTAATTCACAGTCTAACTTCTTATTGTAGACTTCCAAAACAGACTATTGCACAGAAATACTTACAGAATGCCATGTATCATGACAGTATAGGCGAACTTTATGTGCTTAGTTCTGCTACTATTATACTTATTTTACAGAAGTGTAAAGAGGCTTAAAAGCACCAAGTCATTAGTTAGAGGCCCCATGATAGGTAGGTGACAGGCTGGCTTGGATCTGAATTCGGGTGGTTTACCTTGACTTTTGAACTCTTTGCCGTCATACTGTAACTTCTTTCTTAAGTATCAATTTTTCTAAAGTGATCTTACTGTTCTTCAAATTCTGTGTTATTTTCTAAAATGTTCCTATGACACATAAACTTTCTCAAAATGCAACTTCTTGTTCCATATTAAAACCTGTCTACTTTTCTACGTTCTCTATTTGACTGTATACTCTAGAGTACAAAGACTATTTTATTGATAATCACTACTTCAATAGGATCTAGAACATGAAAGGGATAAATAAATGATTACTGAATGAAGAAAGGAAATATCTTGATGAGATACTGTCTTAGTCACCTTCTCATTGTCTCAACACAATACCCGATTCTCAAAATTTAAAAAACAGAAGTATATTTTGGCTCATGGTTTCAGCCCATGGTTGGCAGGCTCCAAGGCAATAACCAGATGTCAGAGAGGTGTGGAAAGAGTAAAAGGTGCTCAGCCTATGGTGACCAGGAAGCAGAGAGCTACGAAGGGGAATATACACTTCTAGGTGACTCCCTGCCTCTTCTGACCAGGCCCCCCTCCTGCCGGCACATTTAACTATGAACTCATTAGTGGGTTAATCCAAGTATGGAAATGCTTTAGTAAGCACACCCATGATCCAGTCACATTTTACACATGCGAAAGTTTTGGCAGACATTTTAGATCTAAACCATAAGAGAACAGATGATACTAACTTTATAATGGTTTTTATTAGCAGATAATTTCAATTTTGGGATTGACTAGCTAAAAACTATTTCCTATATTGCAAAAGAAGGAGGCCCAGGAAAGTGTTTCAGACACGTGTATGGTGGTTAGGAAAGGGACTGTATCTTGTGGTCCTTTCCCTTGAAGGTGAGCCTGATTGTACACCAGAACACAGGCTCACAGACCCAAGCTGAATGGAAACGGGGAGGGGCCGGGTAAGAGGAGAGGCAGAAACAGAAGGGAATAGGGAGTTGTGGAATACACAGTGCTATGTCATTTTGCCTAGGGGTGACTGGCTTACTAAAAGCAGTCATTTATCACATCCTATTCAAAATCTATGTTCTCTTAAGGGTGGAAGTCATTTTGTTTATTGGACACCGGTAGACAACTGTTCATTCTATCAATCTAAATAAATTACTTAGTCAATAAAGTTGCATTTTAGTGACAGAGAAAATTGGTATTCTTTTGAGAACGTTTGATCTTCTTTCTTACAATGTGAACAAGAACAGAATGAGTAAATATAGTCTAATCTGAAAGTGATTATATTTCATAGTATATTAAGCTTAATAGATAGACAATGGTTGTTTATTATTATCTCTTTGTATTATTATTATTATTATTCTACCTTTGTACTCAGGCTTCACCAGAAGAAAGGATCACTACAAATATTCTTTTTACATTTTTTATCTGAATATCTGTTGTATAAGTTGTTCTTCTTTTTAGTTTGCAAAGAACTTTTTAATATTTTATTCTATGTCATCAAAGCAGTGATAATAAAGTGAAAGTTGAATAATTGTTACTATTTTTCTTATGTTTCTGAGCCTCAAATATCCCTTCCTCCATATAAAATCACAGTATCTCTCGTAAATACTGAGACTCCACACTGGTTTTAATATTATGTCCCACGGAAACTTGAGATTTTATAGAAGCACCATAGATGAAAATATGGAGGAAAAAGCTGGGCTCAAGGACTCTCACCTTTGCACCAACCAGGAACACGCTGCTTCTTCTCTTTTATCTGTGACGGAGGATTTGCATTCAATCATCTTCCCTCCCTCCCTTGGTACTGTTATAATGAACTGACCTGAAAATAAGTGCATTAAGTGGCCATAGAACATAAAGACACTAATTAGTTCACTTGGGGATCAAATCCATGATAACAGACTTATTCATGCTTTTCTCTATCCCCAAAACTATTCAGATAAAAGAAAAGGGAGAAATAAATCTATCATATATATGGCAATCTTCAAGAACAAACACTTTAAGTTTCAAATATAATCTGGTTGATTCTGTCAGAAGGCAATAATTTTATCACTAGTTAGGAATAAGTAAAAATTGAGTCTGGACTAACAGCAAATCTTATTTCACTGCACAAGACATGCAAATAACCAATAAACATGAGTAAGGATTAGAATCCCTTGTCATCAAAGAAACACAATAACATTAAAATGAGACACTATTTTTAAGCTTTTAATTTTTAAATGTTTTTAAAGTTATATACAACAATGATGAAATTGCCACTTTATACACAATTGGAGGCAAACATGTTAGTGAATTAATCCTGGAGAGGAGTTTAGCACTTTGCAAGAGCCTTAAAATACATTGATCAAGAGCCTTAGAATAGACTGGTCAATGAATTCTACCTCCAGACCCCTCTGAAGAATATAACCAGAGTGTGTGCTCAAATAGTCAAGGTTTCTTTTACCAGGGTGCACAACTTGGGCCCTTTTAGTTTGTAAGGAACAAATGCAAGTTTATATCTAGGTATTAAGAGCTCGTTGCAAAGCTACAAGAGCAATGAAGAAATCAAAGTTCTTCCCAGGCAGGCCTTAGCATTTAATGTAGAATAAAGGAGATCAGGGTGGTTCTGGAAGATGTGTTGAAGTTTCTTAAAGTTCACCATCATGTCCCACTTTGGTAGCATGTGCCCAGTGGTCATAACTTTGTCACGCTGTTTTAGTGGTTCTATTGTTGCTCTATTAGCTATTTTGTTTCTTTACTGTATTATAGCTGTTACCTCTAAATTGTTTATTGCCTTCTTTTTATAATTTGGTTTCTGACATCACAAGGGGCTGTTCACTTCCCTTAAATGCCTGCATTATATCTTCTCAAAAACAGGTTTCTTGCCAGAAATTTTAATGTCCAGCCCACAGGTTGGTTGCCCTTTTGTCTGGTACCCAATCCTACTTAAAAATGTGTACATCCAGAGTGGGCCATGTGGCTTGACTTTTATAGGATGAGTTGTAAGTATTCCTGGTATATAGAGGGATATATATTCTTTCCCAAAACACTGGATCATTGATTGAAAAGCCAAATGTGAAACAAAATGGAAGAACCGGCACATACATTATATTGCATTTGTAAATTATAATATTATACAATTATTATACATGCTTTATGACATTATGATAAGCCTTATCAGATAGGGATAAATGTATATGATAAAATTTAAAGTGAAAACGATTCCAAATTATATATCTCAAGGAATGTCAGCTTTAGAAAAAGATATTCATAGAATAAAAATATTGGGTCAAATTAATTAAATTATTGAGCAGTTACTGAAAAACGCAGGATCAGATAAAAGAAATATTGATGGCATTATCCCGGAAGGAAATTTTCCTATGATGCTTCTGTGTATGTAGTCAGGAAATAAGGGTTGTCCGAGCGTGGTGACGCACACCTGTGATCCCAGCACTCAGGAGGCTGAGGCAGGAGGATTGCCATGAGTTTGAGGCCAGCCTGGACTACATAGAGAGTTCAAGGCCAGCCTGAATTACAGACTGAGACCCTGTCTCAAAAACCAAAAAAGTAAAAAAAAAAAAAAAAGAAATGAGAGTCATTAAATTACCTAACAAAGCGACATCTCTGAGGAAAATGACAGCACATTCATTCAGAGTTCTTTGCACTACTTCAGGGTTATTATCTCTAAAATGTTTCAAGCATCTTATCATTTGTTTCTCATTCAGTACCAGGCCATCCTTCTCATCATTTCTAATCAAATGACCAATCAATATTCATGGTCATAGCAAGTGACTTTATATATTTGTTCTTACAAAAGAAGTACATTTTTAATTTTCCATAAAACTTAGTGTTTTCCAATTGGGCCCAAAGATAAGTAACAGAATGAATGTAAGCGGACCATGAATCTGGGTGACTTCCATACTTAAAGATAAGCATGCACAAAAAGTAGTCTATGTGTTTATGTATATCTCACATATCTCTCTTGGCAAATGCGAGCTCCTTCCCAGGATCTGGCATTGGGATTAGACTCTTTCTTATATACTCTCAGCAACTGATACATAGACATCATCATCGTCATCATCTTAATTACAAAAACAAAATCAAACCAAAACCAAAACTCTTAATTTTGGAGTTGTAAAGATCTTCAAAACCTTATGATATAGGGGAAAAGATACAACTCCCAACCTCCTAGATGTCAGTTACGCCGAGTTCACGTTCCCCAAAATTGAAGAATGAAGTCTAATGTACAAAGGGGGTTAGGTGTAGAAAAATTTATTGAGGGAGCGAGAGAGCTCCTGAGAGACAGGAGGGGACCCAAGTGGGTTGCCAACGAGCTCACTTTTCAGGGGAAGTTTTGTAGAGTAAAATCACAAGGTAGGTACAACATGGGCCAAAATTATGATCAACCAATAATATTACAAGTATAGTCGCTTAGGCACTATTGATCCAATGGGGAAACAGGTAACGTAGCAAATGAACATGAGAAGAGCAAAGACGTTCCAAGATGGAGTGGCTCTGGAGGTCCTGGTCGCCCACTGGAGTGACTGGTATTTGTCTAGGCTCTATTGCATCGGATGAATATAATCCTCAGCTTATTGTTTAGCCCCTGGGCTGATGTGTAGCTCTGGTCATTTTATCCTTATCTTGAGGCCTGGCCTTCAATGGATGCACCTTTGGTCATAGTTGTAGCTTATTCTCTTCTTGTGTATTGACTCTGTCGAGGGCCCAGCCCTGTGTGACTGCCTATAATATTTCTACCTAACTTAGCTGTCTGTAATACTTAGCTCCCTTTATTTTGTAGTTGTGGAAATTGAGGCCTTTAGACATTAAATGGTTTCCTTAAGACCAAATGCTTACGGGAGGAGCAGAGAAGAAATCAAGATTTTCTGATGCAGATTAGAAAACTCTACTCTTTTAAAAAAGAAAAATCTAAAAAAAAAAAAAAAAGAATCGTCATGTGTAGTTAGTGCTTAACGTCTCTTTTTAATGTGAAGATGAAAGTAAATGACCAGCTTTGGTTTCCATGGAGAGTGCTTTTCCTTTTGCTTCTGGCTGTCCCTTTCCTACCCTTCTCTGTAGTTGGGAAATAAAAAGATATATAGTGAAATTGATATATATATTAAATATAATATATATATTACTTTGTTCAAATTCAAGCAGTATTTCAAAGATAGAAAATATTAGTAGAAAAGAGTCCTACATGAAAATCAATTAGAAGATGAAAAACTTAACCAAGTAAAAAAATAAAAGCAAAAAATAAATTCCAACCAACACATATTAAACTCTAATGCCTCCATAGGGGTAGTCAAAGCAGACTATGAGATAAAATGATAAATGAGAGATGTGTTTCAAATTTTTTTGCACAAAGAAAATACATTTTTCATATATTTTGAATAAAACTAACTTGCATCAAGCTGCTTAGACAATACAGAGGTTGTCCAAGAGGCCCAAACACTTGTCTTATCATACATTCCCGCTGTAAAGGAAGTGGGCCTCCAAGCAAAACTTGGTCCCTGAGGAAGTTTGCTCTCTAGAACTATGGGATTGGGGTGGGTGAAAGAATATTTTTTTTTAAATTAATGTGTGAATTTAGACTTGTACATTCAAAAATTTGGGGGGTCTAGAGATCTTTTTTTTCTTTTTCCTGACAAGTAACTGATTAGTGTTTTGAGCAGAAAAACATTATTAACATTATCAATAGGTTCGAGTTTGTTTGTACTTTCTGCTTGTAAGTATTGCTTGCTGAAACCAGCACTTGAACTGAATTGGGCTGACAGAGTCTTTAACAGTCTGCTGACATAAACAATCAGGTTTCTATGTTCCTTTTGTTACCACGGAGAAGGACAGATAGAACAGTCACTAACAGAATCTTTTGAACTGCACATGTACTCACCCTTCCACGTTCAAATATATGTGGATTATATTGTTTCTATTTAACAGAATTCTAAGGTGTAAAATTCCACTTGCATCTAGGTGGCCCCAATCCTAAAGAATCTCCCATAATCATTGTAGGTTACGAGTTCATTAAAAGGGGCAATGAAATAAAAAGTGTAGGCAATATTATTTGAATGTAAAATTGTATATTGCTATACCAATATTTTTGTTAATTTTAAAACGCTGTAACAACTTCCTTTATTCTTAGCCTAATGGTATGTATTTGGCACGTTAACAAACATTAACATAAAATTGTCCTGTAAAAGCAAGTATTGATGTTATACATTTGAGGACACGTGAACAGAAACACCCATCAAAAAGATGGATAGAAAAGAACCAATATAACAAAAGTTTCTTTCAATATAAGTCCTACTTTAAAGAGATGAGTCATGTGAATCTATGTTAATATTGTTGGTGTTACATTAAGCTCATTGCTTCTCAATTTTAAAAATTCTAACTTTATAATGTTGAGAGATAAATCAAACCCCAATATAAATAGAGAAGATAATGCTGCCTGTGACTGGCGTGATAATCTTAAAGGGCTTCTGGTTTTTTTGTGAGGTAACCATAATCTTTGGAGACTTTGTGCACTATTGATAACAGTATTCAATGTGCATTCAGTATTTGAGAACTTATTTTGAAGATTATTTCTATTTTACACAGAAATCTGACAAAATCTTACTAATGATTTGATGAAGCATCCCAAGAAATTATAACAATAGGGCACAAATTCCCAATGATGAGAAGTGTGCTCAATTTAAATACAAGATGAATATTAATAGGATGCTTTGTTCCCTTTTAAATGCCTTCCTTGTTTTCCTCACTTCTTGGGTCAGTGGTCTTTAAGCTGAGTTCTGGATGTTTTACAGTCTTCTCATCTATAAAATGATGTGCAAAATCCATACACGTCCTGTGAGACTCCCCAGAATAAAGTGTACTAATTCACATTAATTCATATATTTGCTGAAATGTTCTTCCCCTGCTATGCTACATGCATTCAATTATAGGAAATGGGATGCTTTAAAACATGACATTCTGGAGTCAAATGTTTCGCAAATCTTTGGGGGACGTTTGTTTGCCTTTAATAATAAGTCCAAAATTGTGCCTACCGGGCCTCTCCAGTGGAAAAAAAGATTGCACATTGCTATGAAAACAGTATTGTCATATGGCTGGTATCTGTCAAATGGGGACTAACTCTGCAGCACAGGAGAAGAGGCAGGAGGAGGAAGAAGAAAACAGGCATCCAAAGGTGAAAACTGCTCTTTTTTCCCTGGATGCTGATATTTTTTTAAGACAACAAGAAAAAGGTATTTTATTTTTCAGTCCCTCTCTCCCCAGGCTTTACAAAATGTAGACGCTCTGTTGTCAAGTTAGAAAATTAGAGCTATGATTACCTTAAAAAAGTTTTACTTGTCAGAATATCTTCCCAGCATGTAAAACACCTCTTTGTAGTGCTTCGTGCCACATTTTCACTTCTGTAAGACATACCGTGGAGAACACCTTGTCCAAAAGAGTCAGCATCAATGCTTTTCAGAGCAGGCCAATTGATTCTGAGAACTTTCGAGTTTATTTTCCACTGGGCAAATCTTTGCAACTTTTTGGAGTATGACAAGTGCAATTTAGTTCTGAAATAATCAAAGAAAGACAGAATTATTTGAACTTGGTGCAGCAGAATAAGTGGTGACTCGGTGGGAACAGTGCAGGGTGACATATTTAAGGGTAAATATGCAGTTAAATGAAAAGTCCAATTAACCAGAAATGTAAAAGTATTTCAAGATTAGTAATTGATAATGAATCAAAAATGATGATTAAGCTGCTACTCTTTTATCAGAGAAAAAGGGCAAAGAACGAGGTATGATTTGTATCTGTTGGTTTCTAGGATCTCCATCCTTCTAAATCTTCTCTTTTAGCAGTACGTCAACAAACCCAGCTGCCCTTGAAATTCATTGCCACTGTTCTTCACTCATCACTAATGTATAATTTCAAAAAATATGTAGAACAGTGCATTAGAAAGACTCTGGAGAGCCAGCGGTGGTCTGTAATTCCAGCACTCTGGGAGGCTCAGGCAGGATGATGTAAGTTTGAGCCCAGTCTGGGCAACTTAGAGAGACTCTGTCTCAAAATAAGGAAATAGTGAAAGGGCTGAGGGTGTAGTTCAGTGGGAAGACTCTGGAAATCAGGTTGTAAAGAATGACATTCAAAGTTGTCTCTTACTGACTGTTCTTGGACTCGTGGCATGTTGCTAGTCTAACAACTGGCTCTTAAGGGCAAAACAATTTTTGAAGCAATTGATTTATTTCCTTATTGTAGAAATCCCTCCATGACCAGTTTCAAGGTAGCTTCTGATAATCATTTGAATGTAGAATTGAGAAGAAGCATAGACAGCCAGCAGTCACAGCCTTGTGGGAAATGGCTTCACCTCATCATGGCCTGGGGTAGATATACCACTTTCCTCTCTTTTCAGTAAAGTTGAAATAATGAATTTTTCACAGATGGTTTTACATCTGACCCATGGGCTGCAGGCCTGAACAGCTAGTAATGCAGTCTCACAAGATCATAAATATGTAGCATATTATTTGATTTTTGGTGATATTTTTCATGACCATATCGTGTGGCTCTGGAGCGTAGACTGCGTATGTGATAACTGAAGGAATAAGGCCGTGCAGATCTAACTCCTCCTCCCGCACGCAGCCCGCGCGGTCGTTCCCACCCAAACCCACGCGTACCGGATGTTGCATACGCTTGTGCCACCTGGCAAGGAAAACGCGACCGTTACCCGCGATGCCATAATACTTCAACCTACCTGCACATGTGTGTGCCTGTGAAAACAGTTGCTCATTGTTGTTAAGCAGACTGGTCACTTTCCTTGTTTATTAAACTTCGGTTTGTGTTCCTTAGTAAAATAATTTAACAAGATAAAAAATTTTTAAAATGAAATTTTGTGACTTATATAATACTAACTACTTTTTATATTTCGTATGCAGCCAAAGACAATTTTCTCTTCACTCAATGCAAGTCCAGCAAGCCAAAAGGTCAGACACTTAAGATTAAGAGGTTCAAAAAGAGAAGATATTAGTGTCTCTGGTCCTTCACAGACATAGAGTAAGATTAACAATCAACACTGAAAGCCCACTTGAAGCTTCAGTCATTGTTTTAGTAAAGCCCAGATAAGGAGTAGATCAAAGTAGGAAGAATCATTGAAAGAGTAGGAGACAGAATCAAGAACAAAAAATATTTTTTGATACTTAAGAGTGGCTACATAAGAACATTTACTGACAACATATATACATGTATGCACATAATAGAAACTACATATACAGTAAGCAGGTGGGGGAGCTCATCTTAAAGACAGATTTATGGGTTTTGTAAGGCAGCAAGATTTTGTATGCAGTTCGTAGGCTGTTAGCAAAGCTTAACTCAGATATAGCTTATTTCAATTAAGGAAAAAGAGTTCCTCCCTAATCATGAGTAGCCAAGCTATACCTGGAAAATCTGCTTCAATTCTGATCAGTTTAACATTTAGGTTAAGACAGAAAACTTGTAACAGGAAGAGTAGATTGACAAAGTCCAGGAAAGAATTACAATATTTTGAAAGAACTACAAATGTTTAGAAGGATAAGTGAAGGTGCATTGAAAACACAACTATTAATATTTAATATATGAAGGCTCAACTTTTATGAAGTTACAAAGACAAAAAGGCCATTGCTGAAGAGTTTTGGAAAAAAATACACTTTTCTTCAGTAAAGAACTTCTTAAAGGAAGTATCATATTTGAGAAACTGAATTCCTCACATGACAGCTGGTCAGAGAGCAACTGGATGACCAGATGGCAAGAATGGAATTCAGTGGTCAGAAACTTTACGATATCAAACACTTATTTTTAATTTTAAACGGTTATGCTTTTGAGCTTCTGTTTTATGACAGTTTTTATATGAAATCAAGGTGTAGGGGACAATCTTGAAAGCTATCAAACTTCCAATTTATTATTTCAGAAATGTTGAGAAAGTAGCACAAAAAAATCCAGGCATTATGAATATGAGCAAATCCCATGACTTCAGCATGGCATGTGGAAGGCGCCCTTGGCTGCCAGGGAAGGTGACCACAAGAGAAGTGTGACCCTGATGAGGTTTTAAAGTGGGATGCATTAACTGTTATCAGCCCTTAACCAGCAATAGTCATGATGTTAGACATTAATACAAAAGGGCCTCTTTTTTCACAGTTTGCCTACTGACAAACCATTTCAGGTGACACATTTAAATCTCTGCACATCAACGTACACATGACAACCACTTGCTTGTCTCTCACATTATTTGACTCATTTTAAATTTGTTCCATGTGTCCTTGCACTTTGAATAGCATATTATTTGTGGATATATTTGTTACTTCTAATATTTAGTCATCCATAACATACTTCAAAGAAGCAGATTTTCTGTCTTCGTTGCTCTACTTCAGATTCATACTAGTTCTTGGCTACTTTCCCTCTTCAAATAGTTCTTGCAATATCTGGGCCTCTCGGAGTGAAATCTCAGTTCTCATGGGACAAAAATAGCTTGTTTCATTACCTTTGAACTTGGTCATATATTTTCCCACTCAATATCAAATTAACTAGCTTCGACTTAGATCAATCTCACATTCAATTATTAGTTCTCCTGAAAAGGAGGCTTTGATCTTCTCCACTATGGGTTTTCAGATTTTTATATGGTGTCTGTTTACCATGTTTTTCCCAAGTGTTCAACAACTACCCTGAGGTGATTAGAAGACTTCTGTAGAAAACATTACAGGCACGGTCTTTCGAGGGGCTGCCGTCGTGTTTGTCACATTTCCAAATACCGGAAGTCCCATACATTCCTGATTTAATTCATCGAGAACTCTTTCAACTCCTGAGATCGAAGGTATTAGAAAAGATCATCAGCATACTTGTGGCTTGCCTACCCTAGGACACATAGTAAATCCAATATTTATAAAAATTTTATAAAATTGTTGACCCTAATTTGATACTGATTAGTGTGACATAGAAAGGAAATTTTTTTTTCAGTCTAAATATATACTACTGAACCTTGTCTCTGACTGAAGTATTTACATTTGAAGGTGTGTGCCTCTGAGTAGACAATTTTGGCACAAGCTAAAGACTCCTTTTTAAAATCTCTTTGCCAGAGTAGAGGTTCTACTCCTGTTCTCAGTGTTTAACATGAAGGGTTTGAAGAGTTTCTCAGGCCCCGGGATATAGACCTGAATCAAGCAAAGTACCAAAATCTGGAATCTGCTCTATGGCCTTCTTGTGTGGGCCAGGCTGACATTTATGTGATGGCTAAGGTCCCACTTCTACTATTTAGCAAACTCCTGGTGGGTTTTGTCATTGGTCTGCATCTATCTTTTTGTATGTGGGAGGTGCCCTTCTCTGGTATTCACTACTTCAGTAAAGCTCTTTAGGTTCTCTCACTCATTACCTTTGCAATCAGGTCTTCAATATCAGTGATTCTACTTTCTGATGGCTGGCATCCTTGTTGTCTGCAACACTTGCTTGAAAGTCTTCAATCTTTCAGGCAGTGACCAAATTATTGCTTGCCTTTATAATGATGCTTCAACAAAATTTGTAGATGAGAGTTTACATCTGCCTTGGCATCTTTCCCTCATTCTATTCATGCCTTTCCCAGAAACTCAAGAGTTTGTTCAGCCAGATTTTATTGTTTCTTTATGCCAGTGACAAACAACATTCCCTATGAATAATCCTGGGAAATCACATATTTGTCAATTGAATTGATGGATTCATGAGTTATACACTTAGTATGAAGCTGCAGACCATTCCTTAGACTATTGTCTATAGGTCACATGCGAAGGAATCCTCATGGGCACTTACTTATTTAAAGTAGGCTTGGGGCTCTGTGGAAAGCAGTCTCAAAGATGGCCCACAGGATCACAGTCTTCTGATACTCACACTCTGTGTAATTCCTTCTTCTTTTCTGCCAGAGTCAATGTGCATGACAAACAGAATGCAGCAGAAGTGATGGTAGGTCACCTGTTAGAATACAATGTAGAAGACACTACAGCTTCCTTCTGGGTAACTTGGCTTCTCTTGGCTAACTCTCCATGGGGAAAGTCATTGCCCATGTAGAGAAGCCCTATTGAAAAGTCCACTGTCAAAGAACTGAGCCTTCCGGACGATGATTAGTGAGGGCAGAGGACACCTGCCTACAATATGTGTGATGTTTTGGAAAGAGTTCTTTCAGTCCCCACGATAGGGTCTGAGCTTACAGTTTCATTTTAGTCTCCTGAGACTTTAAGCCACTTTGGGAAGTCATAACCAGATTTCTGACACCAGAAACAATATTAGACAAAAAAGTAAACGTTTGTCACTTATTACTGTTAGCTTTGAGGGTAGACAGTTAGGCAACAATACATTACTAACACAGATGGTATCTTATATCTACTAAATCCAAACATCCACAGCAGAACCCAGGAATTGTGATGTAGCAGGCACCTTAAAGATGATAGTATCTTTGTGTATTGAAATTGATGAGCTGTACTGTTCCTAGTACAGTACTTATAAGCTCCAAGTAACTGTAGATTTCATTATTCACTAACTCACTATGAAATATCCCTGACCCTCTAACATGTGAATAGTGCCAGTTCCTATTTAATGCTTTTTTCTTACTGTGCCTGAGGACTTTTTGAATTTTGTTTGTTGTAATAGTTCTACATTTCTTGATCTGAATTTTGAGAATGGAACCATAGTGCTAGTCAGATTCAGACATTTGTGGCTTAATGAGATTTTCGGAATGACTCTTGAAAAGCTGATTACAATTATTCACTTGGTGTCTTTAAGTCTAACCACAAAAATCAAAGAAAAGTCACTTTGCCATAATTACTTGGATGAATTGGAAATGCTCAGACTTCTCTTTCTCCAGTCCATTTTCCTTTACCAAAGCATAGGATCCAACTTTCTAAGATCAAAGAAAATATTTTTTAAAGCTATCAAGCCATTAATATCCATCTCTGTGTAGTAACCCAAATAAATATTTCAAAAGTGACTTGTATAATTAGTAGAATCTCACAACAGTGTCAACATCCATGTCAGGCCTGCCTGTCGTGGAGTCAGACAAGCCTGGGGTGGGAGCTGTGGGTAGTGGTGACTTGGTGTGGTTGTCTTCATTTCTTTGAATCAAGGCTGATTTATTTCTGAATTGAACATGCCTTTTCTTTATGAAATAGGAATCGATTAGCAACTGTAAGAACCTCTTTGTAAATTCGGAGCATTTTGAGAATTAATACCATAACCACCACCTTGGGTTTATAATCACACTATCAAAGTCAGAATCACTGCTTCATTATTTCTTTCCCTCATAGCTATCAGGTAATACTCAGGAAAGCAGAGAATAGAGGGGTTGTATGGTACTGTGCTTTTGTAGATGGCACATGCAAAGCAAGTATCCACAAAGAGAAGCTGGACTATCACAGAAAAGTCTTTTCTTATTATTTCTATTAGTGCATTTTTGTAGTATGCAATATTTACATTCCTTGTGGGGAATTGGAACATGCGCATCATACACTTTAATTTCTTTTCTCCCCTTTCCCTTCCCTCCCTACCCCCATCCATCTCCTGATCCCCTTCCTTTTTTGGGGTATGTGTTTGCAATACACAATGTTTACATTCCTTCTGTGGAGTTGGTGCATGTATATAACACATCTTAATTCCTTTTTTCATCCTGTTTCCTCTTTCCCTCCCTTTTTTCTCCCTACCTCCATCTCTTGATCCCCTTCTCCTTTGAGAAAGATGTACCTCCCTACTTCCTATTTTCTATTTTTTTATTTTGCTCTTTGTTCATAATTTGGGTTTCTCATAGAAGAGAAACCAGGCGATATTTAAGCTTGTCTGTTTGACTTATTTTCCTTAAGATTATGGTCGCAAGGTGGATCCATTTTCCTACAAATATCTCAAGTTTATTTTTCTTTATGGCAGAGTGGTGCTCCATTGTGCCTTCATCTGTTCATAGACGTATAGGCCACTTACAAGATTAAGCTGTTATGAACTGTGCTGCTCTACACATGGGTATGTATGTATCACTGTAATACGATGTCTTTAACTCTTTTGGGAAGATACCTAGAAGGAAAATATCTGGGTCAAATGGAATTCCGACTTTCAGCTTGCTGAGGAATCGCCATACTTATTTCCAAAGTGGTTGCACTAGTTTACATTCACACCAGCAGTGTAGACGGGGTCAACACTCCTGGATGCTTTGGTATGCGTAAGGTCAGGTTAGCAGTCAGAGTGTGACAAGTGAAGGCGCTGAGGGTGATCTTCAGAAGGCTGACTGCTTCCAGCCCTACTGCCTCTGTGGGCTGACACTGGATTTGGACCTGTGATTGCTGTTGGTCAAAAGATCCAGAGGTTAGGAAGAAAGGTGGGTGTGAGATGAAGAGAAGGAAAGTGAGGTGGAATTTTCCAGCACATACACATTTTTTTATCACCAAGCCTGACCCAAATATCCTCCAAGCCACGTCTGCTGTCTCATTGCACCCCCTGCCTCAACTTCCCTTTGGGCACAACTTCTCCAGAATTACATATGAAAAGAGATTCTGGGAAAAATAGCTTCCCAAATGGCAATAGAACAATTCATTATCACCTCCTACCCTGCACAATATAAAGCAGGGACACATGTTTATTTTGCTATTTCTAATTTGAAATGTTAACCAACATAAGAACACTGCTCTCAGTGTTAGAAGACATGGACTGTCATCTCATCTCATTCTTTGGTATTTATCAGTTCAATTTCCTTATGTCATTTCCTTGGAAATCAGTTTTCTCATTTCTATAATAAGTGGTAAGCAGAAATGTAGTGAAGTCGAGAGTTTCAAAAGAACTTTTATCCAGGATATTCTATCACTCTTTCTTTCTTCCTGCTCTTAAATTCCATAGTTTGAAGAAGCAATACTTAGCTAATAAAACTCTTATTATTTCTAAAGTACTTGCCTCCCATTAAAATTTGCTTTATTAATCCTTATAAAAACCACCAGTCCTCAATTAGATGCCACAGAGAAAAGACTGTGCTGTTATATTGTGTATGAAATGGACTATGTGGCATGAAATCCAGAAGTGGACGCCCAAAGAACTGTGTGTGACCCAGAAGTCCAGAAAAGTACTCATGCAGCTGCATACTGTCATCACTGGGAGGTGTTTTTTAAATACTGATTCTTGAATTTCACACTCAGAGATTTTTATTCAGTTGAGCTGGAATGGAACTTTGGCAACATTACTTTTTTTTTTTTTTAATCCTCCACATGACTGTAGTGTCTGCCAAGCATTAAGAAACATTAAAATAGAGGCTGTGATAGAAATCAAATGCAGAACTAATGTTATCTGTCTACAACTATTTATTTTAAAAAGTACCTTTTTTAGATTCAAGTTATATGGTTTGCACCCGTGTAATTGTAGGCCTAAAATTCTTGGGAGAGAGTATTCTTGCTAGCTGCTAAATCAGCAGGTCCCCTTGAACTTGCATGTTCTATTTTAACGTACCTGAGTAGAACAGGAATTTCTTTAACAGAAATTTCCATGCACAAAGGACCTAAGTGAACTTTAAATAATTGCTAATTTTTTAAACTGTGTAAATGAACTTGTAGGATCCCTAGCTCAGCATTCTTTTAGTTCTGCTACTGTTACTATTTTATCTTCCATTTATTTTTGTATCATCATATTTGTGCATTTATGCTTTGGAAAACACTATTCAGTGGGAATTGTCACTTCTTTTGTACCATAAATACACTATGAGAATTTGTGGAGTGTTTAATGTTCAGCTGCAAACCTTTGTACTATTTGTTATATTTTTGTACCTCATGATAATTAATTTTATGGTAGTCAGTCTTAGCCACAGGGGCCTTTCTTTTAATGACTGGAGTTTGTTTTGGACCCTGCTAGCCCTCTTGGTTTGAGTAACTATACCTTCAGTAATTAGTCTGATTTTAGCTCAGGTTTTGATAATTCTTTCAAGTATGTTTCTGTTCAACCCATGCTGTGCACATCAGTTTACTCTTAAAGATATCTTGAATTTAGAGTTTGAATTCTGAGATGACCACACATATTGCCCCCCAAACGTATCACAACTTTCCAGCAAAAATGAAGATGAGTATTACAAAAAAGTGACTCTTATGTTATTTCTTTAATGCCTCACATCCATCAAATTCATCTGGTCAATAATTTCAATTGTGTTTTATACTTTTAAAATTTTATTACATGCTGGGACAGCAAACCAGCCCAGCAGAAGCATTTGGCAAAGTGAAGTAGGGCAAATAATCATAATAATACATACTTATTAAATTTGACAAGCATGTCATAGTTTTGTACATATTATGAAATATAATCTTCTTTAAAAGTTTTATTTTAATGGTACATTTTAGATGTCCATAGTGATAACATTCATCATAGGGGATTTGTATCTGTACATGACATATCTTGTTGCTTTTTTTTTTCCATTCTCCTCCCCTCACCCCCTCCTCCCTCCCTATCTACAAAAGCTTTGTTTCCATTTTTTTCCTTCTATTTCTTATTGCTCTTGTCCTCTGTTCCGTTCCTCCTCCCTTGTTCCCTTTTCCATTTGGACATTTTCTTCCCTTTCCCAATACAATCTTTAATGCAGGCTTATGTTATAGATGATATTATTCTTCGCTTTTAACAAATGTAGAATCTGAAATTGAGTAATAATTGTTTCAAGAAACATTAGAAAATATTTTAGCTACAATGTAAACTATGTACAATCTCCATAATCAGTTCATGACGCCATTATTCCATCTATTCATCCAGCCACCCACAGAGATATTCTGCCCTGGACGTAATGGCGTAATGGTATACAATCTATTAAAATCTGCTGCTTATTTTCTATTTGTTCTTCTGGAGCTATTGTTTATCCATCCCCAGTCTACTCCCTTCCACTGGAATTCAAATTATACAGAGTATCTCACCAATGTTTCTTTGCTGGATGGTTTAAATAGATTTAGTCAATGGCAAGTGGAAACAGGACATGGGACAATGGAGAGGGGCCAGTATTTCTTCCCTCCTTATCCCTACTTTGTTGCTTTGTCTTTGGGAGTATTTACTCTCTTCCATAACTACTGGTTTTTTCCTTGTCACCTTTGATATCCATTGGTTTGTGGACCTGTGCAATTCAGTCTGAACTCTGTTACTTAAAAATTGCTCATATTTTTAATTGGGCAATTTGATAAATAAAAAGCTAGAGATTCTCGCTTCTCTTTGAAAATAAGAATTTTAGGAATACAGAATGCTACATTATCATATGCGGAAAAGCAACTGGCTCAATTTGATTCGAGGCTTGATCTCTCCATCTGGTCTACAATAGTTTGGCACTTCTCTGATAACTACAGTCCTTTGAGATTGCCACTTTGCTCTAGTTCAGCAGATTGGCTCTTTGACCTTTGAGCCAGAGCAGCCATTGTTCTTTGCTGGTATTGGAAAACTGGAGGGAGTGTTGAATTTGGCATGGAAGAGAATAGGTTGGGACACATAAAGTTCCCAGAGGTGGAGAAAAAAGCCTTTATTCCTTAGTTTCTAGTTGCAACTCATCTAGGTACTAACTCAGACATCTGAGCAGAACCGTGTAAAGCCTGAATGCCTTAAGAACCTACGGGGTCAGCATTGCTTAAAGCAGAATTTGCTTCTAATTAGAGTGAAGTGTTGGATTTGGAGGCTGGAGATTTAGAACATTTTCACAAATGCAGAGCAGCATGTTAAACACCTTTTCTAATTTTCTAAATTGTATAAACACAAGTCTAAATATTTAAAAATAATCCCTTATAGATATTAAGAATGTTTTTCTAAGAACTTGAAAATTTCTAGATTGAGTATTTACAGTACTACTTCATATTCCAGCACATAACAGATTCTTAATTGCATTTTGTTGAGCCAGTTTCTAGGTTATATAGAGTCAGGTTTTTTCATCAACATGTCCTCCAGTTTTTCTTTTCATGTATAAGGCTGTGGCACAGATTTCAATTGTACAAAAACAAAAACAAAAGCAAAATAAAAGGTGGAAACTGATATATTGCAAAAAAGATAACAATTATTGAAAAGCAAACATTCGTGTTTTTAAATTAAGTATGTGTCTGAAATAATTTATTTTACAGTCATTATCATTATGTTTAAGTATATTCTTTACAGAAAAAAATAGGAGATAAGGAGGGAATATAAAAGTTACTTCACTTGTAGCTTTACATTTTTTTCCTTTCAAAGACTGCAAAACTTAGAAGTACTCTAAATTCCTAGACCCCTTTATAATGAACATTTAATAATATTTATACTGACTTTAGCAGCTTTTAATGAAGTAAGCATCAAATAAGGGACCTGACTGTGCTTTATTTTGATTGAGGCATCCTCCCCCTACAGCTTCTGTCTGCTTTCCATTTCACGGCAAACATCTGCTAATGATACAAATGACTCCTGTCTAACTTTTCCGATCCCTGAGCTGATAGGCGAGGGGAGGGAAGGGAATGACATTCTGGGTAAGTCAGAGAAAGCTAAATAATTTGCCATGTAAATGATAAAGGAAAAGCCATGCTTTATTCTTAGCAGTCTCTCAGTTCTTTAGAGGACAGAGAATATCATGTGAACATTACCAAGGAAAGGATAGAGGTGTGATAATGGGAGTCCTGGCAGAGGAACTATGTGAAACAAACTACAGGATCAAAGACCTTAGAAACAGAAGTGAATCTGACATGAATGTCTGAACACGGGGGCATGTGTCTTTTCATTACAGGCGTCTTTTATTACCGTTATCATAATCATAATTTATTATTGTAATTTCTCATTTGAAGAAAATTAATGTGAGAAACAGAACGCAATACTTAATTTGGACCCAAGTCAGTGCCAGTCAATACTCACAGATTCCCCAGCGCCCTGTCGATGTGCTTCAACCCTTCCTTGTTGAGTTTTTCTTAATTGACTCCACTGAAGCACATCCAATTTTTTCTCTCAGTCCTTGTACACATATGTGAAGAAAGCTAAATTTAAACTATTTCTCCTCAATTTTCTGGTGTCGACTCTTGACATATAAGACAGAATGAGATCACCTGAATTTGTTTTATGTCTTATTTTAAGACCATTTAATTGGAATGATTTTATGCCATTGTTTCGGGATAGTATTAAAGTGATATCCTAGAGGTGAAAAACAAAAACATTATTCGACTCCATCGTTCAGTCTCTCTGTAACCACCTTCTTTGCTGTGTCTGCCTGATTTGATTTATATATGAGATATGAGTGTCAATAACTTGTTTTTGATGGGTGCAATACTGCCAGGAAAATGGAAATAGTTGAATGTTAGGCTATAAAGAAGGGTATGAAGTATAATTCAGATGGGCTTCATGACACTTGGCCCTCATACGACACACATGCTTTTCATTTCCAATTTCACTGGAACAAGCAGAAAGAGTGGTTTCCAATCTGTCCCACCTCATAAAAATAGACCTGTGTTTAATTCTTCAGGACCTAAAATTATGCTTTGAATATTGTCAACCAATCATCCAAGGAAAACGTCCCTAGCCAAAGTAATAGGAATCTTCTTTGTATTGAGATGGCTAAAATATGACTGTTACCTTGCTTTTAATGATTGCACAGAATATTATAGAAACCCAAATGTGATGATAATAGTGAGATAGCCTGGTACTTCCATCTCCTTTTCATTAAATTGTACCACTTTCTCAGTCCTGTTCTGCAGCTTGCAAATGTAATATTTTTTAATAGGAGACCAAATCCCAGACCCTGACTTTTCTAAAAGTAAAGGAACTGTGATTGTTAAAACACAATGCCTCATTTAATTCTAACTAAAGATATCACATGAAATATGCTACTTTTATTTCTGATCTTAGTCTGTGATGGAACATACAGGTTCCAATTAAATTCTATTCTTGGTTTCTTCATCAGCAAGTAAGATCATAAATGTTACATCTCTAAAGCACAGTGTCATGCAAAGAGTTAGTTGCCTACACATCAAATATTTGGATACTTTCTGGAAGAACCTATTGGCGATGTCACATCAAGCTTGTTATATATAAACCAAATGTCCTTATAGAAATTAGAGTATGCTTTTTAAAAACTGAATCAGGGAGTCAAAGATTATTTTTAGTTCAAGTTTATTGGTGACAAAAAGAGAATATGTAATTCAATTCCTCAAAAGCCTATTGAATGAGTAAATTTATAATTTCTCATTCCTAAGCTTGGAAAAACTAAACCTGTATTATCTGCATTTGCAGCATATATTCTAAAGATATTACTTAATGTATTTTTCCAAATTTGGCCAAAAAGCTCTTAATATGAAACACATTATTTTGAGTGTACTCAGAAAGATAAGCTTATATTTTTATTAGAATTTCTGTATTTTTCCTTTCAGTATATGAGTGACTTCTGAAAAGCCACATCCTCTTGATAAGGGGCTGGAACCCACACGCGTGTCTCTGTGTGAACAAAGGGCCCCTGCTGGTGGTGGGATCACTGGACTAAAACCAATCACTACTGACTTTGGGAGGGTTATCAATTAATGACTAACATCAATTAGGCTACTATGATTGTTGATGAGTTATTTTAGTATTATACTTATAAGAAATTATTTGCATTACACTTCACTCCCTGTTAAGCTGTTCAATCGGCAACAAAGGAAATATAGAGCAGACACCAATATTTGCACAAATTTTGCTTTTGCAAAAACATTTGACAGTAGCTGCTCACAGTCAAATTTTTCTAATAGGCATTGGAGTTGATTCCCCCTTCCAAAAGGTTAAAATCAACTAAGGCTGCTGAACACAACCAATTGCAATAGCACGGAGGTGAATTTCACACAAGAGGAAGACAGGCTCCAAACAGGGAACAAGGTATATTGAGAGGGCAGACGTTCTGCAACCAGGAGCATCCTTTTGAAAATTCCTTTCTGCTTCAGCGTGAATTTAGACCTCCTAAATCTTCATTTCCATCTCTCTGCATTCATTGATCATTCCTCTTAATGGCCTCTTTATTGATGCCAAGGTCTCAACATATGTAAATAGGTTCTTCATATTCTCAGGGATTTCTACAGTGAATCGAGTGAGGACTCTACATTTCTGTTGTCTGCCTTAGAGTTCAACATTCTTCCCATTTAAATGCACTGCTTTGAATGAATCTATGTTAATATTCACTAACACTTTTATTTTCTGCCCAACCCCTCTGGGACCATAAAATATTAGAAATATAGAGTAGTGTTATTAATGCTAGGAGTAAGATTTTAGGACTTGAAAACATTAATGATTTGTAATCATCTGTAGATTCCAATCTTTCTGGCAAGTTTAGAGTTAGATTCCTTTGAGGCTCATCGTCATAAATACCATCTATAACTTCTAAAATTTAGCTTGTATTTTTATATTTATAAGCTTTGAAAAATATATTTTGCAAATCTAACAATAGTCTTAGGCCCCAAGTGACATTTAAAATTGAAAATGGAGCTTTTCTTCAAATATATTTTATACTTAAAAAGGAAATCAGAATGGTTGAATAAGGGTTCCTCGTATACCCACTTTAGTTTGCCATGACCGTCAGAAAGGCTTGAAATATCGAGGTTCCGCCTTGCTGTCCTGTGAGCCGTCAGATACACGTCATTGTGCATCTGAAAGGCAGAATGCTTCACCTGCTCAACTCTCTCTGAGGAAGGGCAACCAGGTGACCAGTCTTCATGATTTGGGAATTCGAACAATCACTGTTGAGGTTAAGAACTTCCCTGTGCCACAAAAAAATCAAGTGTAGGTGTGGTATATACCCGAACGTAGGTTCAAGTTGTATGATATCACTAATTATGGCAACAATGGAAGAGTTTGCTGACAATATGATTTATATCTTGAATACATTAGAAAATCTGCTGGAATCTTGGCACGAGTTTCAGATATTTCTAAAATTCTCAAAAGCCAAATTAAGTTTTATGTAATTATGAATCTCCTCTCTTTTGCTTCCACTTCACGATGAGAAGTGTGGTTTGTTATCTGAAATTAGATGTTTCAAAAGTCAGAGAGAAGAAGAAAGAAATACCTCTATTTTGCTCATCCTTTCTCTTATGTTTTCAGCCAACATATCCAAAAATAAGGGATGCAAATATGTTTATTCTATGTAATCTATAAAGGCACACAATTCATCCAGAAATTGTTGTCTTGCATAGTACTGGAAATGGATCATTTTGAAAGTCTTCAGATCTGGTTATTAAAATGCTCCCCCCCCCTTCTGGAGACTACTTTAAACTCCAACCAGGGAAGAGAGTGAATTTAAATGTTAATGAGTTTTCTAAGTCATTTGCTAGATATGAAATGATCCATTTGCATTTATTGTGAGAAATTGGCCTTCATTCACAATTGAGACAAGGAGAGAGAAGTAAAACTCAATGAGATAGTAACTCACTCCTTATTATGCTATGTATCTCTGTAATCAAAAGAAATCATGGAGATTGAGGATGCAGAAGTAATGTGTTTTTCATAAATAAGAACAATACCTCAGTGTGGCTCACTAAGAAGAAACAAACTATAGCTTTTCTAAGTAGAATAGATGCACGTAATGTTCAGTTTATGTTATAGATACAGCACTCATTCAAGAATAAGAAGAAAGCTCAGAGCTATTTTGACCAGTCAATACTTGACTACATTTCAGAGTATCACAATCATTTTTGGGTGAAATACCCCTGCTTAATGTAAATCTCAGCTAAATTAGGCAACCTTTAGTTTTGGATGATTTTGATTCTGTGCAAGTTCTTCTTTTTTACAGTGAGCTAAACTTTTACCTAATCTTATAGCATTCTTCTGAAGTTGTATCTTTGGATCAAAGATGCAGGTATCAATGGGAACAACTTGCAATTTGTCAGTTTGCTGAAAAATTAGAAATACTTTTGTATCTTCTGTTAAAATTTGGGCTAATTCACATTTCTACTTTGAGATATTTTTGAAGTGAATAATAGTATTTCCATTTTTGTTTGCCTCTAAAAATAAGGATGCAATTCAACTGACTTATGGTATAGAGAGTTAAGCAACAATGTTTAAGGAAAAGTTTAAGATACTTTATATTTTAGAAATATGAAGTAACCTTTTCTAGAGATTCATTTGTCATGTTCATACTAATATATGCAAATAAAATCAGATTTTCAGTAGCCTTTGTGTTTTGAAAGGTTACAGTCTCCTAATTATAATCAAGCAATTAATTCTGAAGATTTCCCTACATTTTTCCAGAAGCATTGCCCTTTTTTTCTAAAAGCTTTATATTTCTTTCCATTTTATTTTTAAGCATATGAAATAATTAAAATGCATTCTTTGATTCACACTGGAATTGTCCCTATTTCAGCATGGATCACTTTAGTGCTACTTGTTGAGGCTCTGTGGCCTTCTGATATATGGGTGACTACTGCTAAGTAGTATTAGAACAAATGAAGATTTGCTACCATTTTGATACCTGATTTAAATCCCATTCTGCTGATTTATAGGACTGAGAAATAAGCAGTACCCATGTCTTCTAGCATGAACTTGCAGTTTTAAAGTGGAGATGATAAAACTTGAAAATATTGCACCAAATTTTAGTTCTCCCACAGAAATAGAAGTGAGATAAGATCTGAATACAAATCAACTACACCAAATTGTTTCTGTTTGATGTTTTCCTTAATTTAATTGAAAAACTCAAAGCATTGTTTAAAATGACTTACTTTCCATTTGTTATTACTTTACTCCCTCCTTCCTTTCCTCCTTTGTGTTTGGAAAACTACTATAAATATAACCCTACTCATCAGTGCTTTATTCATTCCTTTAGTCATTCAGTCAAGTATTTGGTCAGCAAACACTTACTGAGTTACCTAACATTTTCTCTACCCCTAAACAGCTACCAATTCACTCTCTCCAGCAGCTGTTTTTGATGAGCCCAGGTTTACCTTAAAGAAGCACTTGTCAAACTTTAATGTGCCCAGCAATCATCAGGACACAATCCGATTCTGATAGAGTAGATCTCTAAGAGTGTCTTAGATACTTTTCTAGAGTCGATGGTTTGCAAGAAAGTGGAATTAATACAGGACATTTACAAGTTACAACATTCACACACACAAGCCAAATACAGGAAGAGTGCAGAATGTCTGCTTATGCACCAGACCTGAAAGATCCAACCAAAGGCTGGGAGCCCACAACACTGTCCCATGTATGCCTGTGTCTGCAATAGAAGGCTGAAGAACACTTTACTGGAACCAGGGTAGGATGCTCACAGCAGAGATGAAGACCAGAGCTCCCCTGAAGTCAACAGCAGCCATCCTCAATGACAGCAAGGCTCGGAGTCCTTCCATGAAGAGAACAGCAGAGTTTACTTCAGAGAAATCAGTCGCAACAGAGCTTCTCCTGGGAAACAGCCGGCCCCTGTCTTCTGCTCCCGTTCTCCTTTACATTGTGTTGGCAGTAATCTTCAGGCGGATCTTCTAGGCCCAGAACCACATCAGCTCAGTCCAGCTGGGCGTTCCTGCTCAATTGTCCACAATAATAAGTCCACCACAGGTAGGACCTGGCTGGAATTTTTCTCCTGGTTGATATAAATAGTGTTATTCTGGAAAGCACATTTTGAGGAGCAGGGCTCTCACTAGAGAACAAATTTGGTTCCTTTGGGTTGAGTTATCTGTCTACCTGCAGAATTTGGTGAATTAAAATAATTTTGCTAAGATACCACACATTATTTTTTCAATTTTCTTCTTTCTTTTATGACACTCATTATGTTATTATGATATCATTAAGTGTGTGGGTCTCCTTCATTGTATTCAATTTTCTTGTGAGCTGGCACTAGATTGCTTCTAGTTTTGTGTTTCTGTCATATATAGTGCTTATTGCTCAATGAATGTTTGATGAATAAATGGAGAAATGGTTACCACTGTCAGAGTAACATCTGTTCTTACTTCAATTCTTTTTCTTTATTCCTAAGAGTCAAGGAGCCCTTTGCTGACGTGCTGCTATTAGGTTCATTTTTCCACTGAGATCTAAATTCTGCTTGCCTTCTCAAGGAGTGAAATGTTCAATACCGAGCAAAACTAGTCCTGGTTTTGATGTGAGGTGAAGGGATTGGCAGGATTTCGAGGAAGAGGCAAAGGGAAACAAAGTTTTATGTCCCCGGTAGGTAATATTTGAAATGCAGGCGATGTTAGAATTGTTAAGTGTCTGAAGTGAAATGACTGAAAGCAAAGACCAGAGAAAGCGTAGTCGGGCTAAGTAAACAGGTGCTGTAGAGAACATTTCCCAGAGTGGGGCTCCTGAGGAAACTGTGCCGGGGAGATCTGATCGCTGAACTGCAGGATTGCTCCTAATATGGGAGGCAGCGGAGGGCTGCGTTAAGAATGTGAATGGTGTATCAGTTCCCACCTCTCCCTCAAAGGCTCAAAGCCCCAGATAGATCCTCTCACTGGCAGCTAGTGACCCGCGTAACTTCCTTATGAGAGTGTGTGGGCTGGTTGGGAATCATTTTAGCTTCATAACAAGAATAGTAGTAACGATAAACACACACTGCGTCACTGAATAAATAGAAATTTTGGAATGTGGAAATATATGTAAGTTTTAGAAGGAAGTAATAAATGCAGTGTTTTTGAGGAACAGACCAAATAAATTTAGAACAATGCCAACATGTCAACATTACTGCTTTTCAGTATCTTAATATTAATAATTATACTTAAAGTATATTAGGGTCCAGCAATTCTTAGAATCTAGAGTTTTGCATATATTAACTCATTCAGTTCTATTGAGGGAGACATCACCATTTTATACATAAAAAACAAAGACACAGCCTGTTTGAGTAATTTGCTCAGGGACACATAGTATGAGGTGGCGGGACTAGGCCTTGAATCCAGGCATCTCTGGTTCTAGGATCTGTGGTTTTAGCTACACACCACTGCCCATTGCAGTATGATCCTGTGTCATGAAATTTAAATGAGAGACGTGTACAACCAAAACTGACGTATTTAAATGGAATTTAGAATACAATAAAGTTCTCATTATAGTTTATTTATAGTTTCCAAACAGAATTGGAATTTCAGGTTCATGGAGAAGCAGATTAATATCTCTAAAACACAGCCCAAGTGGTACTATATTCCCTTCCTTCATGCCTACCAGTGTATCATGCACCAGTGTGTGAACAGTCAAAGCTAAAGGTGGCCAAACAAATATGTCTCTATTTATGTCAGATATTCTATGAAGAATCTATTGATATTCTTAAAGAAAATATGGGGAAATACAGGTAGACTTCTTATTCATCACAAATTAACAACTCTCCAAAAAAGTATTTAGTAGTGACGGACTGACACAAACTCTCCACTTGGCTTTCAACTCAGTAGATGGATCAGTAGTGAATATGACCAAAGAAGAAATGCTTAGCACTTTATGAGGCAATGCAAAGCCAGAGAGGATAGCTATTAGTTTAGATGGCTAAAATGATGTTTCCAGGTAGGAACTATGAGTTGAAACTAATAAAATGAAATTTTGCTGGAATATTGTAAATTTTTATTTATTGCACATTTACAGGATAGGGAATTTTATGACAAAATTCCTGTGGTTTTATTTGAGTTCCTCCTCAATGTGAGCAAATATTGTGTTAACAGATTCTTTAAGAAGTTAATGCATTCTTAAACTGCAGATCAAGTTCAAGGGTGGTAATAGTTTTGCTATAATCTGAACTCCTCGGACTGTGTCTTGAGTATTATAGTCAGTTCTGTAGGCTGCATTTTAAGAGCTGCTGGAAGGGTGGATTACACCTAGAGGGTGGCTAGAATGTTGAAGATTGGAAACCGTGGTGCTTTAGAAATTGGATGTATCTAACCTAGAAAAGAATAATGAGATCTTGTAAGAGTTTACATTTTAAATTTTTTTTTTAGTTTATTTTAAAAGAGAGATGATAACTTGGTATAATTCTAGAAAAGTGGGGCTAATAACTTGGAATTTAAGTCTTGGGTGTATCATAACAATTATGGCTAAAAAAAGAATAAGACAATTTGAAAAATAATGCGGAACTGGGCATGGTGGCACATACCCCTAATCCCAGGACTCTGGGAGTCTAAGGGAGGAGAATTGCAAGTTTGAACTCAGCTTAGGCAACTTAGAAATCTAGCAAGACCTTGTCTTAAAACAAAGTTTATGAAAGGGCTGGAGATGTAGCTCAATGTGAAAACACTTGACTCAATCACCATTAGTGAAAAAAAAAATAGTGGGGTGAAGCAGAGTAAGGAAGTCTTCCCATAGTTCACTTTAAGAAAGATTGTTAGCAGAGCGTGGTAGCACACGTCTGAAATCCCAGCACTCTGGAAGCCTGGAGCAGGAGGATCACACACTCAAGTCCAGCCTGAGCAACTCAGCAACTTAGTGAAACCCTCCCTCAACAGCAAAAATAAAAAAAGGGCAGTATCTCGGGGGAAGGCCCTGCTTCAATCCCCATTAGTGGAATTAAATATTTTTTTAGATTAAAAAATTGTAATAAAGATTGTTTATTCTAATAAGTAGTTCCTGTTGGGTGATTAATAGAGCTTAATTTAAAACTGTCAGACAACTTAGAAAATAGCCACAAAATATTAAAACATTTTTTCTCCTTAGAAACACTGTTCTATTAATCATCATAAGCTAACATAATACTGCTAATACTTTCTTACGCACTTGCCAGGAAAACATTGACATGTATGTAAGAGCACAAACACACAGAAACAAAAAGACAAACGTGCATATCTAACTGTCCAAGTCATGTTTAACACTCAAGTGTTCATATTGCACATGATTTTCTAGTGCTCGTGTTTTGAATATCACTTTTCATATCAGTGAAATAAGATGTAGCTTACTCTTCCTTTATTTATTATTTTGATTTTTGTGTTTTTTTCTGCTACTAGAGAATGAACCAGACCTTTGCACTTAGCTGCACTCACACACACACATACACACACACACACCCTCCTTGTTAAACTGGTGTCTGGATAATTCCCCAGGCCGAGCTGGAACTTGGCTGACTCTGGCCTCAGCCTCCCAGAGTACTGGGATTATGGGTGCATGCCACTCCGCCAGGCTTTTATTCTTGTAAAGTGCTGAGGATTTGTTCTACTCACACCCACAATGATAAACATTTTCTTTTATTCCTGAACATAGTAAAAAAGCCTTGTACATCCATCATGTATTTCTTTAATTCTGAATGTTAGAAGTGAAGCTTCCAGGTATGAATATCTTGAGACTTTTAATATATTTTATGAAAATAATCTCAAAGATTTTAAATTGGTAACTTCTACCAGCACTATATAAATAATATTCAATACATCTCCGCCAGGTCTTAATTGGTCTGTGATTACTTTTAATGTTTCCCAATCTGATGGGTGAGAGATGAGATTCTCTTTTGACTTCTGTTATTTAAACATAGTTCAGATTGGGTCTTTAAATTTGGGGGGTGTGGTATTTTTGAGTTCTTTGTATATTCTAGATGTTATACCTTTGTCTGATGGACAGCTGGCAAAAATTTTTTCCCAGTCTGTGGGCTTTCGCCCAGCTCCATTGGTGATTTCTTTTGCTGTGCAAAAGCCATCTAATAGTATGTGATTTCAAGCACTGATTCTTTGTATTATTTCCCATGTAGTCTGGGGCATCTGAAATGAGTAAACATTTCTCAGACAAAGAAATAAAAATGGCAAATAAATACATGAAAAAGTGTTCAACATCACTAGTCATTCGAGAGATGCAAATCAAAACAACGTTAAGATTCCATCTCACTCTGGAAAGAACTGTGATTATGAAAAACTCAACCAATAACAAATGCTGGCGGGGCTGTGGGGAAAAAGGAACCCTCCTCCACTGTTGGTGGGAATGTAGATTGGTCCAGCCACTATGGAAATCAGTATGGAGATTCTTCAAAAAACTACAACTAGAGGTACCATTTGATCCAGCTATTCCTCTACTGGGGATCTTCCCAGAAGAATTAAAATCATCATACCACAGTGTTAAATGCACAAGCATGTTCATGGCAACACAATTTGCAATAGCTAAGTCTTGGAAACAATCTAAATGCCCAACAACCAATGAATGGCTAAAGAAGATGTGGTTTTTCTACATAATGGAGGACTACTCTGCCATAAAAAAGTATAAATTAGAGACATTTATAGGTAAATGGATGTACCTTGAGAACATACTGTTAAGTGAAATAAATCAGACACTCATGAGTACACATCGAATTGTTTCTCTGATAGGAGAAACCATAAGTGTAAATAAGGACAAAGAGGTGTAATAGATATTATATAAAAGGAAGATAATATTCAAAAGAGAGGAGCACTAGAAAGAGAGAAGGGGGAAAAGTAGGAAGGGAAAAGGGAAAGAAAGGGGAAAGGGAAAAAATGGAAAAATATAAATAAACCTGCTGTAAATAGGGAAGGAGGGAACATAAGGGAGGGGTGGGGAAGAGGGGGGAAAACCAAGATGCATCACGTACAAGTACAAAACAACCATGATGAATGCGACCTTTATGTATACAATGTACCAATACATGTTCTTGGTAAAAAAAGAAAAAAACATAGCGCAGGGTATGAATCATTCATTGATGTTTGCTCTTTCTTTGAATTACTGCTCATGTTCATTGTCCATTTTCTTCTGATGGATTACCCTATTTTTCAAAAATTAATAGAATTTCTTTAATCATTGAGAAGTATAATGCTTTTATAAATGACAAATACAGGTTTTCTCTTCTAATATTTACCTTTTAATTTATATGTAAATAAATTAACCTATTCTATAGGTTTTAAATGTCAGTAAAGAAGCAATAAAAGCCAAAATAATATCCAGTTAAAATAAACAACTAATTAAGGAACCCCACTCCTCCTCCACTTCCCAATAATACTCATGCTTTCTTGAAATAAGACTTCTCATAAAAATAAAGATTCTAATTTTAAATATATCCAATAAGAAGAAATTTTTTCTAGCTATTAAGGATTTTCCAGAAAAGATCTAAGTTATTTATGAAAAGAATTTAAACAATAATAAGTACTTCATCCATAAAAAGATGATTCTTGAGATGTATTTTAAAATCATAGCTTGGATCATATATATGACTCAAAACAAAAATGTGAGTCAATTTTTTAGTTCAAATTCCCATGTTAGTTACTTTTCATAGACAATCTGTGTGTGTGTTAGTTCACGTATGTGCATTTTAATTTATTTTGACTGTCATTTCATGCACTTCTGGTGGGTATTAGAACACTAAGGCACACTGTAAATATCAGTCTTCTTGTGCGGCCTGATGGCTAATTATGTACCTGAAGTTTCTGGTGGATTTTGGCCAAAGATTGATGGATAAACTGCAAGAATTTCAATAAACTGCTAAGGAATATGATGATGCCATAAGAGCAATCTGTTCTTTGTTCTCCATAATAATGCTTTAAATAAAGAGAGGAATCAAGAATCTCAAAAAATAACATTACCTCTTGATACTCATAAGCAAATTTTCACAGTTTGCTTCCATTATTAACTGATATATTAGTAGTTGAATTATTAATGTAACAATAATGTAGCTATCATTAAAAAGTATGTGAAAGGATGAAAGTGATCATTATATGTACAATATACCAATACATGTTCTTGGTTAAAAAGAAAAAAAGAAGTCTGTGAAAGATAAAAATATGGAGGACAGTGACAATTTAATTTCTCCTTTCAATGAGTTTAGTAGAATAAGAGTAAATGACACTAAATTTATTGAACTACCCAGAAAAACCTGACCAACAGCAAAATGGAATTCTGAAATTTAGTTTAGGCGTATGAATAGAGTATGTTAAAACTTTTCCATGGAGAAGTATAAAGAATAAAATCAAATATTCTTTTCTTTTGAATGTTGAACCTAGATCCTAAATTTTGGACATTACCAGCAATCATTTTTCTCTTTAATTAGCTCTAGTTATAGATCCAGATTATAAACATTTTTATAATTTCATGTTTAATAATTAGCCAGCTGATAGTTGAGAAGTGTTTTACAACCTATACTGTTCTCCAGAATAATGCTGCAAAAAGAGAAATCAAGTGTCTCAAGGAATGACATTTTCAGTTACCAACTTGGCAAACATTGAATC